>CM035167.1:93884768-93967656 GCA_020205615.1 Panax quinquefolius | reverse complement strand
GAGAAGTGGAAAACACCTCGGTGGGAATAGTGCAGAAAATTCAGAAACACCGGAGGAAAAAGTTGATGACAGTAATGCAGTGGAGGGTAACAAAAATGATGAAATAAAGTTAAACAGCGAGCCGATTGTTTATCCTCCACCGCCATTTCAGCAGAGGGTCCAAAAATAGAAATCAGATAAGCAGTTTGCAAAGTTTTTAGATGTGTTTAAGAAACTCCAGATTAACATCCCATTCGCAGAGGCCTGGAGCAAATGTCGAGTTATGCGAAGTTTATGAAAGGAATTCTGTCGAGGAAGAAGAAATGGGAAGAATTCGAAACAGTGGCACTAACAGAGGAGTGTAGTGCGGTGTTACAGAAGAAGCTTCCACCAAAACTCAAAGACCCGGGGAGTTTTACTATCCCGTGCACGATCGGGAAGATGTCGTTTAACAAGTGCTTATGTGATTTGGGGGCGAGTATAAACCTGATGCCATTGTCAGTATACTCAGAATTGGGTTTGCCCACGCCAAAGGCTACGAATATTTCATTGTAGAAGAAATTTTGGTAAAAGTGGATAAGTTTATATTTCCTGCGAACTTTATCATACTTGATTTCAATGAAGATAAGAACATCCTGATCATCCTAGGGAGACCTTTCTTGGCAACGGGAAGGACACTCATAGACATGCAAAAAGGAGAACTTACAATGAGGGTCCAAGATCAAGAAATAAAATTCAATGTGTTCAAGGCCATGAAATATCCTACGGATGAGGAAGAATGTTATCGAATGGATTTAATTGAGCAAATTACCAGCGAAGATATTAACAAGAGTTTGATCAACGATCCGTTAGAAACAACCTTATTGGGGAATGAAGAAAAAGACGACTCGGAATTTGTGGACTTATTACAGATGCTAGACTCGTTGCCAAGAGTTAGCCGATACAGAGCACCGGTTGAACCTCTGCACACCGAGGAGACAGTTGCAAAAAAATTAAAACCATCATTGGAGGAGCCACCGACATTGGAACTTAAGCCACTCCCTAAACATCTCATGTATGCGTATTTAGGCGATTTAAATTCTTTACCTGTAATTATTTCTGCTGCACTTAACGATTTGCAGGAAGAAAAGTTGCTGAGGGTGCTTAGGGATCACAAATCAGCAATTGGATGGATGATTGCGGATATAAAAGGCATTAGCCCATCATTTTGCATACACAAGATTCTGCTGGAGGATGATGCAAGTCCATCGGTGGAGCATCAACGTCGACTTAACCCAATCATGAAGGAAGTGGTCAAGAAAGAAATTCTGAAATTATTGGATGTCGGTGTCATATATCCAATTTCTGACAGTAAATGGGTAAGTCTGATTCATTGTGTGCCGAAGAAAGGGGGAATGGCGGTGATTCAAAATGAGGATAATGAGTTAATTCCAACAAGGACAGTGACAGGTTGGAGGGTGTGCATCAATTATAGGAGATTGAATAAGGCAACCTGAAAGGATCATTTCCCGCTACCTTTTATCGATCAAATGTTAGACAGGTTAGCGGGACATGAGTTCTACAGTTTATTGGATGGATACTCGGGATATAATCCGATCGCCATCGCTCCTGAGTATCAAGAAAAGACAACATTTACATGCCCTTATGGCACATTTACGTTTCGAAGGATGTCATTCGGGCTTTACAATGCACCCGCAACTTTCCAACGGTGTATGATGGCTATTTTTTCAGATATGGTGGAGAAAAATGTTGAAGTCTTCATGGACGATTTCTCGGTCAATGGAGACACTTTTGACACTTATCTAGAGAATATGGTCATGGTATTGTAACGATGTAAGGACATAAACCTCATATTAAATTGGGAAAAATGCCACTTCATGGTTGAAGAGGGCATAATATTGGGCTATAAGGTGTCGGCTCAAGGATTGGAGGTGGACAAGGCAAAGTTGGACACGATCGAGAAACTACCTCCACCGAGCTCAGTTAAGGGTATTCGAAGTTTTCTGGGGCATGTTGGGTTCTACAGGAGGTTCATAAAAGACTTCTCTAAGATTGCAATACCTCTATGCAGTCTTTTAGAGAAGGATGCCACTTTCAGCTTTACTGCGGAATGTAAGTCCGTGTTTGACCTATTGAAGAAGAAATTAACTACAACCCCCATGATAGTCGCACCGGACTGGAAAATGCCATTCGAACTTATGTGTGATGCGAGCGACTATGCGGTTGGGGCTATTTTGGGCCAAAGACGAGACAAGGTGTTTCACGCCATATACTAGGCAAGCAAAACACTCACAGAGACTCAAATGAACTACACTACTACGGAAAAAGAATTGTTTCCAGTGGTGTACGCGTTCGACAAATTTCGGGTATGCTTGATAGGGACTAAGGTAATAGTCTACACGGACCATTCGGCGATTCGATACTTAATAGCAAAAAAGGATGTTAAGCCATGCCTTATCCGATGGATTCTCCTACTTCAAGAGTTTGATTTAGAAATTAAAGATAGAAAGGGGACGGAGAATCAAGTTGCCGACCATTTATAAAGGCTAGAAAATCTGGGGAAAAAGGATGAAGATAGATGCGCGATCAACGAATCATTCCCGAATGAGCAACTATTTGGGTTGAATGCAGAATTTCCGTGGTATGCAGACTTCGCAAATTATGTGGTAAGCAAAATGCTTCCCCCAGATCTTACACGAAAACAAAAAAAGAATTTTCTGCATGACGTCAAGTGGTACATGTGGGATGAACCATACTTATTCAAACAATGCGCCGGTAAGATGATTCGACGATGTATCCCATACAGTGAAGTCCACAACATATTACAAGAATGCCACTCATCGGCATATGGTGGACATTATGGGAGTGAGCACACCACGGAAAAAGTGTTTCAATCTGGGTTTTATTGGCCTATAGTGTTCAAAGACGCCCACTAATTTGTGAAAACATGTGATAGATGCCAAAGGGTGGGAAACATATCGAAACGGAATGAGATGCCCCTACAAACAATTCTTGAAGTGGAAATCTTTGATGTATGGGTCATCGATTTCATGGTACCTTTCCCTTCGTCTTTGAACAATCAGTATATTCTACTTGCGGTGGATTACGTCTCGAAATGGGTTGAAGCTGCAGCATTACCATCGAACGATGCCAAGGTGGTCCTCAAATTCCTTCAGAAAAGCATTTTCACGAGGTTTGGCACACCAAGAGCAATAATTAGTGATGAAGGTAGTCACTTCTACAATAAGTCGTTTACAACTCTTTTGGCTAAGTATGGGGTCAATCACAAGGATTCCAAGGTTTTGGTTTATTTGTAATTGGAAGGATGTTTTCAACAAATTATTCAGTTTTTAATTCATTCGTTATGAACTAATTTACTTATTAGACTTGTGATGTATCCTTGGGTGAAACGATGATTCTATAACTTTGATTTCCAATTCAATAAGATATTTACAGTTTATCTATGTTAATTTGATCGTGAATTTGTGAATTGTCTGATCAACAGTTCTTTGTGGATTTGAAAGGAATTGAGAGAGGAGATTCAAATCTAGACTTAGTTAATATAGCATGTGTCGTGAATTTTGTCGATAGCAGATTTGTGATTATTGTTAAGGTAGAGATACGCTTGACATCACATGTAATCGTATAGAGAGCTTAAACTTCAACCTTCTTTGATTGCCACATAGAGATATAGTGAGTTGGTTAATTTAGGTGTTTAACGGATTTCTATCTTAATTGTGGATTGATGTTAATATGGTATTAGTGCATCGAGAGGTGGCTCTTACTACGTTCGTGTTCTTGATTAATAAATTGGGATATTAAATTGAGTTGGAATAAAGGTTTGAAAATCAGACTGAAGCTCAGGGTGAAATCATAAGTCTAATTCTCCATTAATTGTTTGAAATTCCGAATTTCGTTATTGGTGACTGTTTTGTGATAGTACATTTCTTTATTATTTTAGTTTTTTTTTATAATTTAAAACAATTGAATTGATTAGTTTAATAAAATTAGGGTTAATACAAAATTGATAATTATGAAGTTAAAACTCTTGATATTTTGTCCTCGTGGGAACAATACTTTATTCACTACTATATTACTTGTTGACCACGTACACTTGCGTGTTTTGCGCTTATTGATTTTACCAACAAGGAGCACCCCAAGGAGATGTACTAGGACGAATAAAACCGATGTCCAACAACTCCTGTAGTTGGACCTTTAACTCCTAAAGTTCAATAGGAGCCATTTGATATGGAGTTTTAGAAATGGTCTTTGTACTAGGTTCAAGGTCAATAAAGAATTTAACTTCACGTTCTGGGGGTAGATCGAGAAGTTCTTCAAGAAATACATTAGGAAATTCACTAACAACAGAAATATTATTCAAATCTGACGTGTTTTTGTTCAAGTCCATGACATGGGCTAAGAAAGCTTAACATCCATTTTTTAGTAAACGAAAAGCTTTATGGCTTGATATGACAGTTGATTGACTTTAGTGGTTTTGTTGTTTGAATTCGCATTACAGGTTGGTTAGGAATATGAAAACTAACAACCTTACGAAAACAATCAATTTTAGCATGATGAGTGGTTAACCAATCAATCCCTAAAATCACATCAAAAGCAAGTATTTTCAACGAAATAAGATTGTCAGGTAATGTTATGGTTCCAACTTGAATCAATCAATATTTATAAACAGTAGATGTAATAAAAGTTTCTCCTAATGGAGTCTCAACAGATAAGTCAAGGTCTAATTTCTCCGGAGTCAAGTTCAAACGTTGAGCACAAGCAGGAGAGATAAAAGAATGGGTAGAACCGGTATCTAATAAGGTATAAACTTCGTAAGAGTTTATGATTAGCTTACCCGTGATCACCTCGTTCGGGTTTCTCGCGTTTTGGCCTGTCATGACAAACGCCCTCCCTTGAACCACCAACTTTGTTTTGTCCGTAGTCGCCTTTGGTGTCGCCGTCCCAACTGGACTTGACTTCGCTACCGGATAAAACCGAGCTATATGACCGTCTTTTCCACAACTGAAACACACCTTGGAAGGCTGTGAACAGTTTGGACTTATGTGTCCCTCCTCTCCGCATCTGTAGCATCTAACTGGCGGTCGTTCTCCTCCCCTAGAATTTGTTATTGCTGCTGGTGTTACTGCTGATTGTCTTCCCGTCATTGTTGAATCTTCTCTTTCTAAAATTTCCACTTGACTCACCTCTCCTATTATCATGGCCACGATTACCACCCGAGTGGTTACCGCTTTTACCTGTATTCTTTCCTCCCCGCTGGTTATCATCGCTCCGATGACTGTTGTCACCGGTATGACCCTAATTGTGGTCCCTCGGTTGAGCATACTCATTATCTCGCTCTAATAATTGAGCCATGTTGACAACATCTGAATATAAAGAAAATTTGTGAGAGATAAGATATTGCCGAATCTCGGGTTTTAGACCTCTCAGAAACATCCGTGTCATTCGTTCCTCATTTTCTACCAAATGAGGTACAAACCTGGATAACTCTGCGAACTTCGCCTCATACTGGGACACCGTCATGTTATTTTGTTCCAGTCTAATAAACTCTACCTCCTTCATATGACGAATACTTTCAGGAAAGTTGTGAGACCCCAGATTTTATGAATAAAGATTTAATTTTCTCAAAATATTTTTTTTATATTATGGTGTGGATTTGATATAATGTTATAGTTGTGGGTAATATTTATAAATTTTGAAAAGTATGCAAGTTGTTATAAAATATTCGATTGGTCGGGGAATATTCTTTTTGTCAGGGATATCCAAATGCGACAAGACAATCATTGTGGACCCCACGACGAAAGTATTATTCGTATTTGAAAACGACATAATTATCTTTTATAAAATAACTGCGGAAGTGTTACCGTTAAAACCATTGAACTACCCTAGAAAAAAAAATACGAATGTCTGGCGTGGTTGCATAGTAGCACACGGTGTTGGTTATTAATGCTTACGTGATAAGTCACTCAGTTTTGTTTTATTAGTATTATTAATGTAATAAAACTGAAAAGCTTTTTATATAAAACAGAATATTTTATAAAGTTATTCTATAAATAGAATATATTATATTTTATTATGCATAGTGTTGCATAGTGCCTGTATAGTATTTTGTATAGTAAAATCTTTTTATATAAAATAGAATACTTTTATAAAGTTATTCATTTTATTAGATTATAAATAGAATATATTATATTTTATTTAAAAGATTTTGCTTTAAATATGGACCGTCCGATTAAAAGTAAATCAATCTGGACCGTTCATGAATTAGTTACTATGCAGACCATTCTTCTATAAATAGAAGCTTATTCCTTCATTATTTCTTACGAATTCACTGAAACTCTAGAGAGAGAAACTATAGAGAGAATTCTTCTTCTATAATCTTGAGCGTATTTCTTTAGAGTTTAAGAAAGCTTTGAGCATAGTACAAGTTTTCTTCGAGTATATCCTCGCCCTACCAGTCGGAATACTCTTCTTTTACGGTAAGGGATATTATTTGTTGTACTCGTAAAGGGTATTCTTTCTTTCTTATTCATGAAGAGAACTTCTGTTATTCCACTCTTTATTATTACATTGGAATAACTCAGATATGCTGCTACCCTATACTTGGTGAAATTCTTACGTTATTCTATTTTTATTATTCTCATTGAACATCCTATCTCATGCGTTTACGTCGAACCCTGGTTTCGCCTTTTATTATTCTATTGGAATATCCTATCTGCGTGTATTACGCTGGACTGGTTCCGTCTTTATTATTCTGTTGTAACATCCTGTTGGTGCGAATTTTGCCTGACCTGGTTCCATTATTTATTATTCTGTTGGGAATAACCTGTCTGTACAGTCTATCGCACGTATGGTGAATCCTCCTGTTATTCCATTCTTTATTATTCTGTTGGAATAACCTGTCTATGTGGATTATCACATGTAGTGAATGATCCTTTGTATTCATTCCTTATTAAATTATGGAAATGATCTGTATACGTGGATTACCGCATGGCGGACGAAAAATCCATTTGCAGTTTCATATATTCTCTTATACTCAGTTGGTTAAAGTTTTGGCTTCTATACTCCATGAAATTAGTGGAATATCCTTGATATTTGCGCTTCATCCAGTATCTTTTCATGGAAATATTCTTCTGAGCATTCTTGAATTTTACTCTACAAAGAAGTATCACGTTGACAATTTAGACGTTATTGGTTCCTTAATAAATTAATTCTTGAACTTGTTTTATTGAATTATTATGTCATTGTCATCATCCTCGTGTTTATATTATGTTGAAAGTCATATGTGGCCTGTAGTGCATAGATGGACTTGGTATGATTATGACCAGGGATTATTCGGTATAATCATGACTATAATGTTACAAATGACGTGGAAAAAGTCCTCATTGGCCCGTAGTGCATTGATGGACAGTTTTTGGTATGATTATGGCTATGGATTCTCTTCGGCCAAAGGTGCAAAGATGAATTGTTTTATGGCATGATCAGGACCGTTGATGAAAACACAATTATCTTTGGCCTGTAGTGCATGGATAATTCGTGGTCGTGATACTAATGAATATCCTTGGCCTGTAGTGCAGGGATGATTTGATGATGTGGATTAATTATTGAGCTGAGTCTCAGGGATGAAATATTAATTCATTGATGTGATAATAATGAATATCTTTTTCTGTAGTGCATGGATAATTCATGGATGTGATACTAACGAATATCCTTGGCCGTAGTGCATGGATAATTTGATGATGTGGATTATTTATTGTCGTCGAGTCTCAAATGATAAAATATTGGTTATACACTTTTAATTTGTAGAAGATAGTAGATATCATGCCTACTTGACTCTTCTAAAATACGATTTGTATGTCTTTGGCTTGTAGTAGCAAAAGATGAATTGTTAATGAATATCTTTGGCCGTAGTGCAAAGATGAATTTATTAGTATGATTGTGAACAAGAATTTTGATTTGGTATAACCATGATTTTTGATGTTTTAGGTGAAGACAGGTGATGAAAATTATCTTCATCCTGGGTGCGAAGAGGAATTTAGAATCACAATTGTGATTATGAGTTATTCATATGATTGTGGACAAGAATTGTTGATTGATGTTACAGGGATAAAACATTATTGGTGGACTTTTAACATCGAGAAGATAATAGACCTGATGGTCTATTTGACTCTTCTAATGGATTGCTCGTTCCGCTGCAACTATGGTTGAAAACTTTTATCATCTACCATATGTTCTAAATCTCTTATTTATTAATGATGAAGGCTATTGATAGTGTAAATTAGCTTTACTCATGATATTCTTTACTGGGCTAGTTGTGCTCACCCTTTCTACTTCACAATTCCTTTTAGGTAATAAGAGTGTTGCCGGGTCGAGTGGGGGATAACAGGGGAATAGAACGGTGGTCTCTAGCTGTGGAGGTTCTCCCTAAACAGTATAGAAAAGTGTGTTGTATTCTATACATCATTTAGTAGTTATATTTGGTAAATCAAATAGGGTGAGGCGAACCCAACTTTGGAAGGGTGTTTTGCCACTATCATACAAGATATCTAATGACATACAACCTCGTGTTCTCATAAGACATGGTTGTGCACATCCACTTGTTGAATATATCTACGAGCACTACCTATATGATCTTAGGGTTTATGTCAAATATAATTTTCACTTGGAGACAACGGCGATATTTATATGTCAAGAGAAGACTCACCATTGGAAAGAAGATGATAGTAATCTTCTTGTTTTTCTTTGGGGACTTTTGGGTCAACCATGGATAATTCTGTGGACATATGATATTTATTATAACCTAGACGCATGGCCTCCCATGTACGAAGGTTTCCTTGAGCACTTCCCAAAGATTTTAATTTCTAAAACAGTTTTTGACTATACTTTTATGTAAAGTATCATTGTAAGGCTGAGGTCGAGGTACCATGAGAGTTACATATATTTGTATTAAAACTCATAGTTAACTGTGGTCGTATTCTATATGACAGCTCAACATTTGTATAAATGAAATTGTGTTTGAATTTTGTACCATGTATCTGGCGACTTTAAATGGGTGATGTATAATTAATTTTGGGGGCGTCACAGTTGGTATCAGAGCTTAGGGATATGGTCGCTGGCGGAGATAAGAGTCTAGAACTAGGAGGGGAGAGACGAGTTATATACTTCGCTAGTGTGTGACTTACCTAAGCTAAAATTGTTTACTTGATAAGTTGACAAATTATAATATGTCAATTAACCTTTGTTTTAAAGCTATATTCTAAAATGATATCTGAAATACAGGAGTTGAGAAATGGGAAAATCATGATAGCGAGGAAATTATCGAGAAGGTACAATCTGAAAAGAAAGCAAGGTATTCTCATATCTTCGAATATCGGGTACGTACGTAAATTTCGAGGGCAAAATTTCATAAGGAGGGGAGATTGTGAGACCACAGATTTTATGAATAAAGATTTAATTTTCTTGAAATATTTTTTTTACTATTATGGTGTGAATTTGATATAATGTTATAGTTGTGGGTAATATTTATAAATTTTGAAAAGTATGCAAGTTGTTATAAAATATTTGATTGGTCGGGGAATATTCTTTTTGTCAGGGAATATCCAATTGACAGCAAGACAATCATTAGTGGACCCCCACGACGAAAGTATTGTTGTATTTAGAAAACAACATAATTATCTTTTTATAAAATAATGGCGAAAGTGTTACCGTTAACCGCATTGAACTACCCTTTAGTAAAAAAATACAGATAATACATGTGGTTGCATAAGAAGACATGGTGTGTTGGTTATTAATGCTTACGTGATAAGTCACTCGCTTTTTTTTTTTAGTATTATTAATGTAATAAAACAGAAAAGCTTTTTATATAAAACAGAATACTTTTATAAAGTTATTTTATAAATAGAATATATTATATTTTATTATGCATAGTGACTGCATAGTATTTTGCATAGTAAAATTTTTTTATATAAAATAGAATACTTTTATAAAGTTATTCATTTTATTAGATTATAAATAGAATATATTATATTTTATTTAAAAGATTTTGCTTTAAATATGGACCGTCCAATTAAAAGTAAATCAATACGGACCGCTCATGAATTAGTTACTACGCAGATTCCATTCTTCTATAAATAGAAGCTCATTCCTTCATTATTCTTATTTAATTCAATTGAAACTCTAAAGAGAGAAACTATAGAGAGAATTCTTCTTCTATAATCTTGAGCGTATTTCTTTAGAGTTTAAGAAAGCTTTGAGCGTAGTGCAAGTTTTCTTCGAGTATATCCTCGCCCTACCAGTCGGAATACTCTTCTTTTATGGTAAGGGATATTATTTGTTGTACTCGTAAAGGATATTCTTTCTTTCTTATTCATGAAGAGAACTTCTGTTATTCCATTCTTTATTATTCTGTTGGAATAACCTGTATACGCGGGCTACCCTATACTTGGTGAAATTCTTACATTATTCCATTTTTATTATTACATTGGAACATCACATGCGTGTGTTTTTACAGGACTGGTTAAAATCTTTATTATTCATTGGAATATCCTATTCGTGTGTTTTACGCGGCACTGGTTCCGTCTTTATTATTACATTGGAACATCA
The DNA here is from genome assembly GCA_020205615.1 of Panax quinquefolius. NCBI lineage: Eukaryota > Viridiplantae > Streptophyta > Magnoliopsida > Apiales > Araliaceae > Panax > Panax quinquefolius. The sequence goes on along the minus strand of CM035167.1, from coordinate 93,957,057 downwards.
CGTTTGGCATGTAATTTACTTCGACTGGTTCCATTATTTATTATTCTGTTGGGAATAACATGTCTGTGTAGTCTATCGCACGCATGGTGAATCCTCATGTTATTTCCTTCTTTATTATTCTATTGGAATAACATATCTATGTGGATTATTACATGCATGGTGAATGATCCTTTGTATTCATTCCATATTAAATTATGGAAATGATCTGTATACGTGGATTACCGCATGGCGGGCAAAAAATCCATTTGCAGTTTTATATATTCTCTTATACTCAGTTGGTTAAAGTTTTGGCTTCTATACTCCATGAAATTAGTGGAATATCCTTGATATTTGCGCTCATTCAGTATCTTTTCATGGAAATATTCTTCTGAGTATTCTTGAATTTTACTCTACAAAGAAGTATCACGTTGACAATTTGGACGTTATTGGTTCCTGGAGAAATTAATTCTTGAACTTGTTTTATTGATTTATTATGTCATTGTCATCATCCTCATGTTTATATTATGTTGAAAGTCATCTGTGGCCTGTAGTGCATAGATGGACTTGGTATGATTATGATCAGGGATTATTCGGTATAATCATGACCGTAATGTTACAAATGATGTGGAAAAAGTCCTCATTGGCCCGTAGTGCATTGATGGATAGTTTTTGGTATGATTATGGCTATGAATTCTCTTCGGCCAAGGGTGCAAAGATGAAATATTTTATGGCATGATCAAGACCGTTGATGAAAACACGATTATCTTTGCCCCATAGTGCATGGATAATTCGTGGTCGTGATACTAATGAATATCCTTGGCCTGTAGTGCAGGGATGATTCGATGATGTGGATTAATTATTAAGCTGAGTCTCAGCGATGAAATATTAATTCATTGATGTGATAATAATAAATATCTTTGGTCGTAGTGCATGGATAATTCGTGGATGTGATACTAACGAATATCCTTGGCCCGTAGTGCATGGATAATTCGATGATGTGGATTATTTATTAAGCTGAGTCTCAGCGATAAAATATTGGTTATACACTTTTAATTTGTAGAAGATAGTAGATATCATGCTCTACTTGACTCTTCTAAAATACAGTTGTATGTCTTTGGCTTGTAGTGCAAAGATGAATTGTTAATGATTATCTTTGGCCGTAGTGCAAAGATGAATTTATTAGTATGATTATGAACAAGAATTGTGATTTGGTATAACCATGATTTTTGATGTTTCAGGTGAAGATAGGTGATGAAAATTATCTTCGTCCTGGGTGCTAAGAGGAATTTAGAATCACAATTGTGATTATGAGTTATTCATATGATTGTGGACAGGAATTGTTGATTGATGTTACAGGGATAAAACATTATTGGTGGACTTTTAACATGGAGAAGATAATAGACCTGATGGTCTATTTGACTTTTCTAATGGATTGCTCGTTCCGCTGCAACTATGGTTGAAAACTTTTATCATCTACCATATGTTCTATATCTCTGATTTATTAATGATGAAGGCTATTAATAGTGTAAATTAGCTTTAGTCATGATATTCTTTACTGGGCTAGTTGTGCTCACCCTTTTTGCTTCACAATTCCTTTCAGGTAAAAAGAGTGTTGCTAGGTCGAGTGGGGATAACATTGGAATAGAATGGTGGTCTCTAGCTGTGGAGGTTCTCCCTAAACAGTATAGAAAAGTGTGTTGTATTCTATACATCATTTAGTAATTATATTTGGTGAATCAAATAGGTTGAGGCAAACCCAACTTTGAAAGGGTGTTTTTCCACTATCATACAAGATATCTAATGACATACAACCTCGTGTTCTCATAAGACATGGTTGTGCACATCCAGTTGCTGAATATATCTACGAGCACTACCTATATGATCTTGGGGTTTATGTGAAACATAATTTTGACTTGGAGACAACGGAGATATTTATATGTCAAGAGAAGACTCACCATTGGAAAGAAGATGATAGTAATCGTCTTGTTTTTCTTTGTGGACTTTTGGGTCAACCAATGATAATTCTGTGGACATATGATATCTATCATAACCTAGACGCATGGCCTCCCATGTACGAAGGTTTCCTTGAGCACTTCCCAAAGATTTTAATTTCTAAAACAGTTTTTGACTATACTTTTACGTAAAGTATCATTGTAAGGTTGTGGTCGAGGTACCATGAGAGTTATATACATTTGTATAAAAACTCATAGTTAATTGTGGTCGTATTCTATACGACAGCTCAACAGTTGTATAAATGAAGTTGTATTTGAATTTTGTACCATGTATCTAGCGACTCAGAATGGGTGATGTATAATTAATTTTGGGGGCGTCACAAAAGTACTTGTCATTAAATAGTTTCTGAAATGTTTCACAAGATATGTTGAGTGCGACAGGCTGGGTACGCTTCACAGACTCCCACCAGTAGTCTGCCTCACCACGGAACATAAAAGTGGCGAAAGGAACCTTTTGTTCCTCCGTGCATCCCAAGATATCAAATATCTTGGTAATTTGCTTGACCCACATTTCCGCCTTAATCGGATTCGGCTTTCCTACAAATTCTGGTTGTCTCAACTCCTTGAACTGCTTGGCTGTGATAAGTCGCTCATTGCTATCAATTCCACCCGTATTTTGTGCACGAGCCTCCCTTGTGTGATTTTTCATGAGCTACAGAAAGCTTCTAAACATCCCATCATTCATCATTTGTTCGGTAAGGTTGTTTACAGGAGGAATATTGCCTTCCTGTTGCACGTTCCTCTGGGTGGTGATTAAAGGTGTCTCCACTGTCTCATTCACTCCATTATTAATATTTTCCGTTGCCATTCTTAAATACTTCCATAAAATAAGGGTTAATTAACAAATTAACATATCACATATTAACCATATGCTCTGACTGACCAACCAAATAACAAATAAACTTAGTCAGGTCATACTAGCAAAGGAATTCTCCGTCTCTCCCCTCCTAGTTCTTACCTCACATCTCAGCCAGGGATCATATCCCTAAGCTTTGATACCAACTGTGACGCCCCCAAAATAGGTATACATCACCCATTCTGAGTTGCCAAATATATGGTACAGAAACAAATATAACTTCAGTAATACAATTGTCGTGCAAAATACGACAACACATATACTATTAGTTTGAATACAACTATTGTCTAATGGAGAGTATACAAACTCAAAAGGAGTCCTCATTACAATTATTGATACACTATTTTACAAAATAGTGAGGACAACTAATACAACTATCCTAAACTATCACTCCATACCCCGGCTAGTTCCTACTATGTTTTCACCTCTTGAGAAGAAAAATGGAACAAAAAGGAAAAGGGTGAGCTCAACTTTCCCAATAAAGAATATTATGACTAAAATAATATACAACAATTTATCATTAGTCTTCAACAGGGATGGTCATGTTCATCTCAACAGGGATGGTCATATTTATATAAATAACGGGAAGTTATTACTGAATTAACTTTGTTGAATATACGGTGGTTAAAATCTGATGTCTGGCGTGGTTGCCTGCATAAAGAGTACACGGTATTGCATGAGATTTTTGAATTATTGATTCTTACGTAAGAAGGCACTACTCAATAATTGTTATAGTAATTAATGTTCAATATATTATTTTACTGATTCAATAATTGCTACATTGATATTTTATATTATTGTTGTTTAAATAATTGTCACTGCACAGTATTTTCCATTATTAGATCAATAATTCATATTATTTGAATAATATTATTAGATAGCATTATTGGCAATGTCTAAGGAACTTCTGTCTAGGAAAGGGTTTGGTCACCTAATTACGCGCCAATAATGAAAAATCATTATCGGAAAGCCCCCTTTTTCCTGGGAACGACCTGGTTGTCATAATTGTGATTTTGTGATAATATTTGTTAATAATTAATAATCGATTTTTATGATAAGGAAATATTTATTTTATGTGGATATAAATGGTGGATATATTTATTGTGGTTATAAATGAAGGAATTAATGATGAGCTGTTTTATCAGTATTTTGTCGGAATGGAAGTTTTGAAAATCGCCCGTATATGGATTTCGGTCATTTTTCGTTTGGAATTTGGAAAAACTTAAACTTACAAAGTTGTAGAGAATTTAATTTCCTATGGAATAGACATAAGATTCAAATTTTTCTAATAAAAGGGCTATTTATTATGAATTATTGAAGTTTCAAAAATAAATATTTTTATTAAAAATATGGTGGGGCCCACTTTTGGTTGGCGAGAAATGAAATGTACTGGAATTTATTTTCAAAAGTGGTATGCTTGAATAGTAGCAGGTAAAACCATCAGGTAGCAGGTTAGTCTGCTATGACGTTATAAATATTTTTCTATAAATAGGGTGCTTAGTTAGAATTGAAAATCACACCAGAAACAAGTTTTCTCTCTTTCTCCCTCTATATTATCGAGCGTAGTTTGTGAATATTTATATACTTTATGAGTTGCTATTCATCAGTGCAAGTTTACTTCAGCCTTATACCGATATTATGATCAGAAGTACTGTTATTTTGAGGTAAGGGATGTTATTTTTTTCATAATGATGTTATTCTTTCAATATCATTATACCAAAATATTGGTATAGATTTTATTGTGAAATTTCTACCTTTTTGTGTCGGGGTTACTATTCACGTATACGACACTATTCATGTATACGGCACTATTCACAGAAAAAATAAAATTTTCTTTTCTTTGTCCAAGTTGTCTATTATGGTTACTATATTTGATTGTATCCATGTTTTGATCTTTATTCTTGAATTTTGCTCCACAATTGAGTATTATAAGGTATTTTTGAACTTGGATAAACTAAAGTACGAATCCCTAATCTTTGATATTTTATCTCACTGGATTCGTTTTCTTTAAGATATTTTTCATCATCCTTAGTCCTAAATGATGATATTACTGAATATCTTTGGCCTGTAGTGCAAAGATGAATGATTAACTGATGAATATCTTTGGCCTATAGTGCAAAGATGAATGATTACCTAATGAATATCTTTGGCCCCTAGTACAAAGATGAACATGACCAACTGGTGATACAAATGAATATCTTTGGCCTGTAGTGCAAAGATGAATATTTGATTCAAGAAGTATATTGATTGATGTTACAGGGATAAAATATTGATGATGGACTTTTAAATCTTAGAAGATAGTAGAATTCTTTCTCTACAAGACTCTTCTAATGGATTGATGTTTTCGCTACAGTTGTTGATCTAAAACTTGTTGTCTATTATATTTTATCAGATTTTTCCCTGTTAAAGACTAATGATAAATTTTTGTATATTATCTTAGTCATAATATTCTTTACTGGGCTAGTTGAGCTCACCCTTTTCCTTTTTGTTTCATTTTTCTTCTTAGGAGGTGAGAACATTGTGACGGCCCCGGACCCGAGGTCCCGAATCAGCGCGAATCCGGTTCGATCATTCTATACAACTATTACTATTTGCGGAAGATATAAACATAAATTGTTTATACATTAAACTTACATACTTTTCCCCAAGGTCGAGTAAACTTAACTAAATCACAATTCATAACTTAACTAACACTGATTATTAAACTATACTATTACAAAACTAATCGCGTACATTAACTTTAATCTGGATCTGTCTTTAATCTTTCCTTGTATCTGACGCGTTCATCTTAATCTGCAATGTTTATCATGATATAGCAAGGGTGAGCATAAGGATTGCCCAGCAAGTTTAAATTCAACAATATAACGATATATCATGATTGAAATGATTTGAATAATTAGCTGGCTATAATTCAAAAATATAATTGTGAACTAGCAGGAACAAATTTAAGACTGAACAAGTATTATACATGAACAAATATATTTGAACCAACTGGTAATGAAGGTGATCAGCCTTTCATACCTGACTTATACATGCATTATGTACAGAGTACAATTCATGGCAACCAACAATGATTAACCATAAGCTTATCCGAATGAAACAACTCTTAGTAGAGTTAAGTAAATACAAACTTGCCTGAACCGTTGATTACCGCTACGCAATTTATAACGCTTTATCCGAAGACCTAATATTAGTAATATAGATCTCCAATATTAGAATAATATCATCACAATATAATACTATTATATATATATATATAGATAAATAAAATAACCTAAACACATAACATATAACCCTATCAGTCTATAACACACATAAGACTCGGTATCAATTCAAACTTTTGCAGTCTGAGTTGAACCCGACACAAATCTAACATCCCGACGGTTTAGTCGGACTTTTATCTAGTCTAAGTTCAATTAAACTCTGTCTAACACTTAACAATTATCTCAAATAATTTTAATAACAGTCGAAATATTTTTCATCAGCTCGTAATAATTTTCAAAAAATTATTATCATTTATCATAATTTTTCAATCATTAATATTGTATTTAAATGAATTAAATACCTCATAATTCCATTATCATTAATATTTATTTATTATCAAATATTAATAAAATATATGTCATAATATTATAATATATTTATAATATCACAAAGTATTTTAATACTTTAAAATCACTTTTATATGATTTTTAAATAATTAAATTCATTATCCGATAATTTCTATTAATATTAAAATATTAACATTTTCATGACAAAATATCAAAAGTTATATTTTATAACTTAAAATATTTTTCTAACACTTAAATCATTTTTACATAATTTATAGAGCATTAATTTCATTTTTCTTAATTTATTTAATATAGTTATTAAATAAATTAATTATCATTAATATTGATTAATTAATGAAATTCATCCTAAAATATGAAAAGTCACTTAAAATATTTTCTTTTACCATAATATTATTTTTCTTGATTTTTCATGTATTTAAATCATTTTTAAATTATTTATTTAATATTATAATTAAATAAATTAAATACCATTTATATTCCAAAAATAATAAATATTTATGAAATATACTCTAAATAATTAAAAACTATTTTTCAGAATTTAAAATAATTTTTCAGAATTTATTTAGTGTTTTTAATAATTAAAAACTATTTATTTCGATTTATTTAATTAAAATTATTAATTTTCAAAATTAACTGTCGCTAAAGGGCCCTATAGCGACAGACCCGTCGCTATAGGTGTTCTTGGTGTGTTCTTGAGCTTTCCCAGACCTTCATCGACAGTTTACAGGGTAGGGGCTTTGACCGGTTATAATTTCTTGTCTAACATGTTTCTGGATTTGTTTGAGCATTATTATTGTAGAACTCATGTAGTAGAACAACCATAAACTAACTTCACAGCCATAAAACCTCGCACGTAGAAGATCTGAGTCTCTAAAACCTCTGACAACACTGTTCTTCATTTTCAGGGTTTTCCAGAAAATGAAGAACAGACGTAGGTGCTACTTTTAACCTTTTAATGTATATGATCCCAGCTTTCTGAGCGTGATATTAAGGTTCAAATGGGTAGTGGTGGTGTCAGGGTACAATAATACATCATTATATAAACATCTTAACATCAAAACAGTAAGATCTATATCGGTCAAAGTTCTGACAAAAACATGGTTCATGAAGAATCTGGGTTACCCAGATTGTTTATCAGGCAGAATGGTCAACTATAGTTTGACCGGCTACAACTTCGATTCTGTTATGGATATAGTTGATATAAAGGCTTACATGTGTAGTACTCATGTCACACTACAAGTATGTAACAACAACATAGCCAAACAACTTAAAATAAGCAAGATTCAAGCCCTGCAAAACGCTGTCAGACAAGATCTGGGTTTCTGGGTTGCCCAGAAACCCATTTTCGTGACTGGTCAACGCAGTTTGACTGCCTATATCTTTTGATCTACACATGATCTGGCCCTGTTTCCAGTTCTAGATCATAGACAACATGTCAGACTACAGATCTATAACATAAAACACAACAGATCATTAACACACAAAGATCTATGGGCCCTGACATATGGCTATCAGGCCATATTTGTCAACTTTTCCAGATTTTTAAAAATGCTTGTTTCGTGCATCTAAGTGTTATAGATCTATGATCTATCAACCCAGATCACTTATAGACACCTTCTAACACAACTTTAAACAATCAATTACAACATCAAACATCAAATCATAAAATTTTAAGATATAGGGTTCTTTACCACTTTGAGCTTTGATCTCGGATTCTGACCCTTGAATCTATTATAGGAATGCTAAGAGATGATTAAGGCTTAGCTTCTCTCTCTCTCTCTCTCTCTCTCTCTCTCTCTCTCTCTCTCTCTCTCTCTCTTCTAAATCTCGAATTTCTAGTGAGAGAATGGGCTTGGACAAAATGAAAATTAAAGTGAGTGCTTTTCTCTTTCTAAATCTATATATATGACTTGATACAATTCAAGTAGCTGCTAAAATGAGGCTGATATTGGCTGAGATTTGGTCACAAAGTCAATATAGTTGGTCACCAACTCAATTATTGCTAGATTGAGTCAAATAATGCACTAAGGGTAAAATTGTCATTTGGAATTTTATTTTAATGGCATAATGGATATTGTCCCAAACCCTTAGGGTTTAGGGTTTGGGTTTGGGTTTGGGTTTAGGGTATAACCCTTAACTTTGCAAATTTAATTTCTAACATTTCCGAATTTCGGTTTTAAAAATAGAAAATTAATATTTCTAAATTATAATTAGAATTTTCTAATTATATTAAAATTTCTTAATCATTACTTAAATCTTTCTAATTAAGATTAGCATTTCCTAATTACAATCGCTAATTAAGCAATTAGGGTCAAAATGGTCATTAGGGTTTATAAACCACTAATTAGGGTTTCTAATAGAAAAATAATTTTCTAATTTAGAAATTAAATTTTCGTAACTAGATTAGGGTTTTCTAATTACTTAACTTAAAATTAGGATTAGGGTTTCCTAATTAACATTACAATTATTAAATTAACACTTAGGTTTTCCTTAATTAAAAATTAGGATTTTAAATCCATAAATTAGGGTTTAATAAATTTGAAATTAAGCTTTAATAAATAATTAAGCTTTACCCTAATTAACATTATAATTAATATCACTTAAGAATTATAATTATCCTTTAAGTTCCCAGATTAGGGTTTTAAATTCATGAATTAGGGTTTTGGATTCCCAGAACCGACATTAGGATTTCCAGAACCGGTTTCTAGGGTTTCTTGTTAATCTTTAGGGTTTTCTAACCGAACGTTGACGTTCTTAATATATATGTAGGGTTTGTTACAGATATCGTTTATCTGGTCAACCCTTGACCCTTAACCACATACTGTACACATATACACATAACATATTCACGTATTTCCTTAATCCTCAATAATTCACCTAAATCCTTCACAGAATTTTGAAATCCTCAAAATTCCATCTTAAAAATATCAAACGCATACACTTATTTTTTGTCCAGGTTCTAATTTTGAACCTTAAATCAATTAATAAAAATTTTAAAAAAATTTCTAAATTCTCGGGTTGTCACAAACATAGCAGGAACTAGCTGGGGTCTGGAGTGGTGGTTAAGGATAGTTGTATTAGTAGTCATCACTATTTTGTAAAATAGTGTATCAATAATTGTAATGAGGACTCCTTTTGAGTTTTTATACTCTCTATTAGACAATATGTATTCAAACTCACAGTATATGTGTCGTCGTATTTTGCACGACAATTGTATTACTGAAGTTGTATTTTTTTTTGTACCATGTATTTGGCGACTCAGAATGGGTGATGTATACCTATTTTGGGGGCGTCACAGTTGGTATCAAAGCTTAGGGATATGATCCCTGGCTGAGATGTGAGATAAGAACTAGGAGGGGAGAGACGGGGAATTCCTTCGCTAGTATGACCTGACTAAGTTTATTTGGTATTTATTTGGTCGGTCAGAGTATAGGGATAATATGTGACATGTCAATTAACCCTTGTTTTATGCCAGTATTTTAGAATAGCAGCCGGAAATATTAACAATGGAGTGAATGAGACCGTGGAGACACCTTTAATCACCACCCAGGGGAACGAGCAACTGAAAGGCAATATTCCTCCTGTAAACAACACTACCGAACAAATGATGAATGATGGGATGTTTAGAAGCTTTTTGCAGTTCATGCAAAACTAAACGAGGGAGACTCATGTACAAAATACGGGTGGAAATGATAGCAATGCGCGGCTTGTCACAGCCAAGTAGTTCAAGGAGTTGGGACCACCAGAATTTGCGGGAAAGTCGGATCCGATTAAGGCGGAAACGTGGGTCAAGTAAATTACCAAGATATTCGATGTCTTGGGATGCACGGAGGAACAGAAGGTTCCTTTCGCCACCTTTATGTTCCGTGGTGAGGCAGACTACTGGTGGGAGTCTGTGAAGCGTACCCAGCTTGCCGCACTTAACATGTCTTGGGAAATATTTCAGAAACTGTTTAATGACAAGTACTTTCCTAAAAGTATTCGTCATATGAAGGAGGTAGAGTTTATCGACCGAACAAAACAACATGGATTGTCGGTCTGACGAAGGTAAGTTAGACACGATTATCTAGGTTTGCACCTCATTTGGTAGAGAATGAGGAACGAATGACACGGATGTTTCTAAGAGGTCTAAAACCCGAGATTCGGCAATATCTTATATCTCATAAATTTTCTTTATATTCAGATGCTGTAAATAGGGCTCAATTATTAGAGCGAGATAATGAGTAAGCTCAACCGAGGGACCACAATCAAGGTCATACCGGTGACATTAGTCATCGGAGCGATGGTAACCAGCGGGGAGGAAACAATACAGGCAAAAGAGGTAACCACTTGGGTGGTAATCATGGCCATGATAATAGAAGAGGTGAGTCAAGTGGAAATTTTAAAAAGAGGAGATTCAACAATGACGGGAAGGCATCAGCAGCAGCACAAGCACTAACAACAAATTCTAGGCGAGGAGAACGACCGCCAGTTAGATGCTACAGATGCAGAAATGAGGGACACATAAGTCCAAACTGTTCACAGCATTCCAAGGTGTGTTTCAGTTGTGGAAACGACGGTCAAATAGCCCGGTTTTGTCTGGTAGCGAAGTCAAGTCCTGCTGGGACGGCGACACCAAAGGCTACTACGGACAAAACAAAGTCGGTGGTTCAAGGGAGGGCGTTTGTCGTGACTGGCCAGAACACGAGAAACCCGATAGAGGTGATCACGGGTAAGCTAATCATAAACTCTTGCGAAGTTTATACCTTATTAGATATTGGTTCTACCCATTCTTTTATCTCTCTTGCTTGTGCTCAATGTTTGAACTTAACTCCGGAGGAATTAGACCATGACTTATCTGTTGAGACTCCATTAGGAGAAACTTTTACTACATCTATTATTTATAAATCTTGCTTGATTCAAGTTGGAACCATAACATTACATGCCGATCTTATTTCGTTGAAAATACTTGGTTTTGATGTGATTTTATGAATTGATGTGTTAACCACTCATCGTGCTAAAATTGATTGTTTTCATAAGGTTGTTAGTTTTCATATTCCTAACCAACCTGTTGTGCAAATTCAAACAACAAAACCACTAAAGTCAATCAATGTCATATCAAGCCATAAAGCTATTCGTTTTTTGAAAAACGGATGTCAAGCTTTCTTAGCCCATGTCACGGACTTGAACAAAAACACGTCAGATATGAATAATATTTCTATTGTTAGTGAATTTCCTGACGTATTTCCTGAAGAACTTCCCGGTCTACCCTCAGAACGTGAAGTTGAATTCTTTATTGACCTTGAACCTGGTACAAAGCCCATTTCTAAAACCCTATATCGAAAGGCTCCTATTGAACTTCAAGAGTTAAAGGTCCAACTTCAGGAGTTGTTGGACATCGGTTTCATTCGTCCTAGTACATCTCCTTGGGGTGCTCCTGTGTTATTCGTAAAGAGGAAAGACAGAAGTATGCGACTTTTTATTGACTACCGAGAATTGAACCGTGTCACCATCAAGAATAGGTATCTGTTACCTCACATTGATGACCTTTTTGACCAGTTGCAAGGAGCACAATTCTTTTCAAAGATCGATCTTTGTTCTGGATATCATCAGCTGAAGATTAAAACTAAGGATATTCTAAAGACTGCCTTCAGAACTCGGTACGGGCATTATGAATTCTTAGTCATGTCTTTTGGATTGACTTATGCTCCTGCTGCTTTTATGGATATGATGAACCGTGTGTTCAAAGAATATTTGGATCAGTTCGTTGTTGTCTTTATTGATGACATCCTCATCTATTCCAGAAACCGTGAAGATCATGAGCACCATTTGAAGCTGGTACTGAAAAGGCTTCGTGATAACAAGCTATATGCCAAGCTGAAGAAATGCGAGTTTTGGCTTAAGGAAGTAGCATTCCTTAGGCACGTGGTGTCAAAACATGGAATATATGTCGACCCGGCGAAGATTGAAGCAATACAAAGTTGGGAGCAACCAAAGTCAATGACCGAAGTACGTAGCTTTCTAGGCTTAGCTGGTAACTATCAGAGATTTGTGGAAGGATTTTCTCGGATCACTACTCCATTAACTCAGCTGACTCGTAAAGATACAAAATTCGGTTGGAGTGAGGATTGTGAGAAGAGTTTTCAATAACTCAAGAGGAGACTCATTTCAGCACCTGTTCTGACAATACCATCTGGTTCGGATGGATTTTTTTATCTACATCGATGCTTCAGGCAAAGGGTTAGGATGTGTTCTCATGCAACATGGTAAAGTCATAGCCTATGCCTCGCGACAACTCAAAGAATATGAGAGGAATTATCCTCCTCATGATTTGGAGTTGGCAGCAGTCGTTTTCGCATTGAAGAACTGGAGACACTACCTGTATGGGGAGAAAGTGGAGATCTATACAGATCATAAAAGCCTCAAATATTTCTTCACCCAAAAGGAACTCAACATGCGGCAACGACGTTGGCTCGAGCTGTTAAAAGATTACAATCATACCATCCAATATCATCTTGGAAAAGCAAATGTGGTAGCTGACACATTGAGTAGAAGATCATATGCGGGTACGAGTGCAATGTTGTTAACACAAAGGTCCATTTTGTATGACTTGCAAAGGATGTAGATAGAGGTAAAGGCTTCAAGTACCCACGTGATGATATCTAGCATACGAGTAGAACCGACTTTAATCGATAAAATTAATGTTGATCAAGCTATGGACATGGAGCTGGTGTGTATGAAGAAGAAAGTGCAAGAAGGTGCTATTTTAGAAGCAAGAATCGATGAAGAAGGAATATTTCGAGTCAACTCCAGACTTTATGTTCCTAATGATTCTGACTTGAAGCATAGAATCATGACGAAGACACACAACACACCGTTTGCAATCCATCATGGTAGTACCAAAATGTATCATGATCTTCGACATACATTTTGGTGGAGTAATATGAAGAGAGAGATTGCGGAGTTTATCTCGAGGTGTTTAACTTGTCAACATGTAAAGGCGGTGCATCAAGTGCCAAAGGGTCCATTGCAACCACTTGAGATTCAGAAATGGAAGTAGGAGCACATTACTATGGATTTCGTTACGGGTCTTCCCAAAGTTTCTAAATGCATAGATGCGATTTGGGTCATTGTTGATAGATTTACCAAGTTTGCCCATTTCTTGCCTATACAGGAGACTTATTCCCTTGAACGTCTTGCTCGTATGTATGTAGATGAGATTGTGAGATTGTATGGCATGCCAGTATCCATAGTTTTGGATCGTGACCCAAGATTCACTTCACGATTTTGGGTTAACTTGTAGAAATCTAAGGGCACGGATTTACGATTCAGTTCGGCATACCATCCTCAAACAGACGGACAATCAGAAAGGACTATTCAAACTCTTGAAGATCTATTAAGACTCTGTGTCCTAGATTTCAAAGGGAGTTTGGATACGTACCTACCATTGGTGGAATTCTCCTACAACAACAGTTATCAAGCAAGTATAGGCATGGCTCCATTTGAAGCATTATATGGAAGAAAATGTCATTCTCCAGTATGCTGGGATGAGGTGGATGAAGCAACGTTGTTGGGACCAGAATTGGTGCGTATAACTACAGAAAAGATCCAAACGATTCGACAACGTATACAAACGGCACATGATCGACAAAAGAGTTGTGCGGATCTTCATCGAAAGGACGTGGAATTTAATATTGGAGATCATGTACTGTTATGTATTGCTCCATGGAAGGGAGTTACAAGATTTGGGAAAAGAGGAAAGCTCAATCCAAGATTTATTGGTCCATTTGAGATTCTTGATCGAATAGAAAATGTGGCCTATAGACTCGCATTACCTCCAAGCATGTCTCGTGTTCATAATGTTTTTCACATATCTATGCTTCGTAAATATGTGAAAGACCCGAACCACATTATTGAGTTAAAACCAGACGAGATAGCCGAAGATTTAACGTACGAGGAGGTACCTGTTAAGATCTTGGATAGGAAAGAGCATGTCCTATGCACCAAGGTTATACCACAAGTTAAGGTTTTATGGAGGAACCATATTATTGAAGAAATGACCTGGGAGTTAGAATCAAAAATGAAAGCGAGGTATCCTCACCTTTTCGAAACACCAGGTACGTACATCAATTTCGAGAACGAAATTTCATAAGGAGGGGAGGTTGTAAGACCCCAACTTTTTAATGAATAAAATCAAATTTCCTCTATTTATTATTGTAAATAATAAGGTGTTTAATTGATATAATGTTTTGGTTATGGGTGAAATGTGCAAATTTTGCAAAATAAGCAAGTGGTTATAAAATATTCATTGTTGTCGGGGAATATTCGTTTGGTCGTGGAATATTCTTGCTGTCGGGAAATATTCGTACTATAGCTCAGCCATTTGTGGGCCCCATAACGGAAAATGGTCTGATGAAGAAAATGACAAGTTTGAGTTTTTATAAATAACGGCGTAGTTGTTACCATTAACACTGTTGGAATACCCGGTGGTTAAAATACAAGAATACGCGTGGTTGCACAAAGAAAGACACTCAGATTTGCATGCTGATATTTTGAATTATTGATTCTTACGTAAGAAGACACTACTCAATAACAGAGGAATAGAACGGTGGTCTATAGCTGTTAAGGTTCTCCCTAAATAGTATGGAAATAATTTTGTTAAGAACTTTAGATAAGTGTGTCGTATTGTATACGTCATTTGATATTTAATTTTGGTGAACCGAATAGGGTGAGGTGAACCCAACTTTGGAAGGGTGTTTTGCCACTATCATACAAGATGTCTAATGACATACAACCTCGTGTTATCATAAGAAAGGGTTGTGCACATCCACTTGCTGAGTATATCTGCGAGCACTACCTATATGATCTTGGAGTTTATTTGAAATATAATTTTCACTTGGAGACAACGGAGATAATTATATGTCAAGAGAAGACTCACCATTGGAAAAAAGATGATAGTAATCTTCTTGTTTTCTTTGGGGACTTTTGGGTCAACCAAGGATAATTCTGTGCACATATGATATCTATCATAACCTAGACGCATGGCCTTCCATATACGAAGGTTTCTTGAGTATTTTCCAAAGATTTTAATTTTAAAATAATTATTGATTGCAGACCTTTATGTAAGGTACCATTGTAAGGTCTTGTGGTCAAGGCACCACGAGAGTTATATATATTTATATTAAAACTCGACTTATATCGTTGTCGCATCGCATTTACATTGACAGTTCAGCGATTGTATAAATGAAGTTTATATTTGATTTTTATAGTGCAATATCTGGCGACTCAGAATGGGTCGTGTGGACCTATTTTCGGGGCGTCACAAATGGTATCAGAGCTTAGGGATATGGTCGCTGGCGGAGATATGAGTCTAGAACTAGGAGGGGAGAGACGAGTAATATACTTTGCTAGTCTGTGACTTACCTAAGCCAAAAATTTTACTTGATAAGTTGACAATTTGTGATATGTTAATTGACGTTTGTTTTGAAGATATATTCTAGAATGATATCTGAAATATAAGAGATGAGCAATAAAAAAATCATGATACAGAGGATATAATCGAGAAGGTACAATTCGAAAAGAAAGCAAGGTATTCTCATATCTTCGAATACTTGGTACGTACGTAAATTTCGAGGGCAAAATTTCATAAGGAGGGGAGATTGTGAGATCCCAAAATTATGAAATGAAAGTATTCAAATTTCTTATAATTATTATTTTATTTAGTTAATGGTTAAATTGAGAAAGGGTTAAAGTTAAGGGTGATATGTGAAAATTTTGCAAATTATTCAAGTTGTTATAAAATATTCGTTTGGTCGGGGAATATCCGTACGATGGCACAATCATTGGTGGACCCCACAATATAAGTATTGTCGTAGTAAGAAAACGACAGAATTATCTTTTTATAAAAATAACGACGAAAGTGTTACCGTTAAAACTGTTGAACTGCCTGGTAGTAAATGTACAATAATACGCGTAGTGGCATAGTAGCACACTGTATTGATTATTGATGCTTACGTAAGAAGTCACTCAGTTATACTCAACTATTGCTACAATAATTGCTGCATCATATCTCTCATATTATTGATTCAATTATTGTCACAGTATCATCTGCATAATATGTTATATTATTAAATTAATAATTGAGACGGCAAAGTTATTCATATTATTATTTGTAATATTGACAATGTCTATAAGTTCTGTCAATGAGAGGTTTAGTCACCTAATTACGCGCCAATAAGGAGAAATCCTTATCGGAAAGCTCCCTCTTTCCTGAGAACGACCTGGTTGTTAAATATTTTAAGTTATAATATTAATGTTGAATAAGTTCGTGTTAATTAAAGATGAAATTGATAGTTCCATTGTGTTGGAATTATTAGTGTTAGTGGAAATCGACATTTATTTCGATAATAATTGATGTCTGAGGTTATATTGATCAATTGGGTAATTAACCGGATAAATGAGCAATTAATTGTTATTGATTCATATGATTATAACTATTTGTTCACATCTGTGTACTATTGATTCACATTCTTGTACTATTAGGGGAGTTGGTGCAAGATTGATAATACTTGCATGACTAAGTTAAAATGGAGGTATAGATGAAGGTACTATACTGTAATTCGTATTGTCACATGTCTAGAACTATTGATTCACATGATTTACTATTGATTCGCATGATTTTCTATTAGGGGAGGTGGTGTAAGTTTGATAATACTTGCAGGACTAAATTAAAAATAAAAGAAAAGAGAAAGGTATTATGTTATAATATTCTGAGCCCCAAAACGTGTAATTATCGAAACTATATTTTCCTATAAATAGAAGCTCATTCCTTCATTGTTTTTCACCATTTCACTAAAGCTATAGAGCAATTATTATAAAGAGAAAGAAAAAGAGAAGTCTGCTACCTCACTATTCCAGTATCCAGTCTTCTTCTGAGGTAAGGGATATTATTATTATAGTAAGGGGTATTATTTCTTTCGTATTCATGAAGAGAGCTTCTGTTATTCCATTCTTAACTATTATGTTGGAATAACATGTCTATGCGAAGTACCGCATACATGGTGAATTTCTTTTTTTATTCCATTCTTTATTATTCTGTTGGAATAGCCTGTCTGTGCGGATTACGCATGACCTGGTTCCACGCATGACCTGGTTCCATTATTTATTATTCTATTAGGAATAACCTGTTTGTGCGGTCTATCGCATGCCTGGTGAATTCTTTTGTTATTCCATTCTTTATTATTACATTGGAATAACTTTGTCTCATGTGGACTCAAGTATGCATGGTGAATGACCTTTCGTATTCATTCTTTATTAAATTATGGAAATGATCTGTCTACGTGGATTACCGCATTGCGAATGAAAATCCATTTGCAGTTTCGTATATTCTATTATACTCGTATGAGATATCATTTCTTTTGTACTCGTCATGAAATATCATTTTATTTGGTATTTTATTTACGAGTTACTATTCACGGATTATTATTCACCCGGTTACTATTCACTCTAGTATTATTCACTCGGGTATTCGGGGCACTTTTCATGTGGAGTACTATTCACGAGTTACTATTTACGGATTACTATTCACCCAAATTACTATTCACCCGAATATTATTCACTCTGGTATTTGGTGTACTTTTCATATCGGGGTACTATTCACAATGTACTATTCCCGAAGTACTATTCACGGGGTACTATTTACCCAAAAAATATATTTCTTTTCTGTCCAAATTATTTTTGGTACATGAATATTATTCCTGAATTTTACTCCATAAAGCAGTATCATGTTGACAATTTTGATATTTTTAAACTCTCGATAAATTTAAAGTCTTTAATATTTATCCTTGATTTCGTTTGATTAATGCTTATATCATTGTCATCATCCTCATGCTTATATTATGATGAAAGTTATCTTTAGCTTACGTACAAAGATGGACTGTTGATTATTGGTTTTACAGTTGTATATCTTTGGCTTACGTGCAAAGATGAACTGTTGATTATTGGTTTTACAGTTGTATATCTTTGACTTATGTGCAAAGATGGACTGTTGATTATTGGTTTTACAGTTGTATATCTTTGGCTTACGTGCAAAGATGAATTATTGATTGATGAGTATCTTTGGCTTATGTGCATAGATGAACTATTTATTGGTATGATTATGATCAGGGATCATTCTGTATAATCATGACCCGTAATGTTATAGATGATGTGGTAAAAGTCCTCATTGGCCCGTAGTGCATTGATGGACAGTTATTGGTATGATTATAACCAGGGATTATTCGGTATAATCATGACCATTGATGATTACATGAATATCCTTGGCCGTAGTGCAGGGATGATTTGATGATGTGGATTATTTATTAAGCCGAGTCTCAGCGATAACATATTAATTATATACTTTTAATTCGTAGAAGATAGTAGATATCATGCTCTACTTGACTCTTCTAAAATATAGTTGTATATCTTTGGCCGTAGTGCAAAGATGAATTTATTAGTATGATTATGAGCAGGAATTGTGATTTGATATAACCATAATTTTTTATGTTTCAGGTGAAGATAGGTGATGAAAATTATTTTCGTCCTGGGTGCTAAGAGGAATTTAGAATCACAATTATGATTACGAGTTATTCATATGATTGTGGACAGGAATTATTGATTGATGTTACAGGGATAAAACATTATTGGTGGTCTTTTAACATGGAGAAGATAATAGACCTGATGGTCTATTTGACTCTTCTAATGGATTGCTCGTTCCGCTGTAATTATGGTTGAAAAGTTTTATCATCTACCATATGTTCTAAATCTCTGATTTATTACTGATGAAAGCTATTGATGATGTAAATTATCTTTAGTCATGATATTCTTTACTGGGCTAGTTGTGCTCACCCTTTTTGCTTCACAATTCCTTTCGTGTAATAAGAGTGTTCTTAGGGGTTGGCTGGGGATATGAGGAATAGAACGGTGGTCTATAGCTATTGAGGCTCTCCCTAAATAGTATGGAAATAATTTTGTTGAGAACTTAGATAAGTGTGTCGTATTGTATATGTCATTTCATATTTAATTTTGGTAAACCGAATAGGGTGAGGTGAACCCAACTTTGGAAGGGTGTTTTGCCACTATCATACAAGATGTCTAATGACATACAACCTTGTGTTATCATAAGACAGGGTTGTACACATCCACTTGCTGAGTTTATCTACGAGCACTACCTATATGATCTTGGAGTTTATTTGAAATATAATTTTCACTTGGAGAAAACGGAGATAATTATATGTCAAGAGAAGACTCACCATTAGAAAGAAGATGATAGTAATCTTCTTGTTTTCTTTAGGGACTTTTGGGTCAACCAAGGATAATACTGTGGACATATGATATCTATCATAACCTAGACGCATGGCCTCCCATGTATGAAGGTTTCCTTGAGTATTTTCTAAAGATTTTAATTTCTAAAACAATTATTGACTGTACCTTTATGTAAGGTACCTGTCAACGTCGGGATTTTTAGATGTCCATTTCCGTTACTTGTTCCTTGGTGCTCTCATTTTAGGTGAGATTTGTTTGAAAAAACAAGTGAAAAAGGTCCGACATGTATAATGTCGACGATGGACTGTTAAGAGTCACCAGTTTGTTTTTTAAATGGTTATACCAACACAACCGAGAAAAGATTTGCACATTGACCCAATGATGTGACACAGCTAAATGGGTTGGTGAAATCGAGATTCATTAGGGTCCGGGGACTTGGTTATGCGAAGGGAAGGTGTTAGGCACCCCCCGACATCCGTGTTACCATGGTGACCGCCTCTTTTCAAGAAACTACTATCTGAATGTGTGTGTGTGTGGGTCAATGTGCTGTTATTTGGAAGTAGTTCGAGGCATCGTTCGCACCTATATACACAGGGTTTGAATTTATGTAAAAATTTAGTTTTAAGCAAGATATGGTAGTGATGTTTTATAAAAGAGGTTTTTCAAACCCTGATGCTCAATAGTAATTGAGACCTTTTAAACTCCCATTTTATTAAGTGTTCGACTTGATTGATTTTATTTAACAGATGCGAGGCATCCGTATGAAAATAATGTACAAAATAATGACGACTTCCTCATGGGTATGGAAACCATCTGAGGAAATTCAGACACCGTTGAATAATTTACAAGCTGCTTACAACTAAAAATGTCCATCACGGGAACCGAATCTGTGATCACATGATTCCTAGGCGCACAAGATAACGTAATTTATATGAAAGCAGTAAGCAGGTATATATATAAAAGCCGTAAATATATATATATATATATATATATATATATATATATATACACACACATGATCACCAACCACGAAGCACCACTATGGGGGATCAAAAATGTAAATAAAACTGTTAAAACCTATCAACCGCCACGGAGGAAACTCCAGGCGGGACAAAACATAAATAAAGCTGTAAAGCTATCAACCGCCACAGAGGGAACTCCAGGCGGAACAAAATGTAAAGAAAGTTGTACAAAGCGATCAACTGCCACGAAGTAAACTCCAGGTAGGATGAAACGTAAAGAAAGCTGTAAAAGCGATCAACCACCACGAAGTGAACTCCAGGTGGGACGAAAAATGTATATATATATATAAGCAATAAACGCACCGGATGTAAAATCCAGGCTCATCGAATAGAGTTCGACAATGATTCTATATATATATATATATATATATATATATATATATATATATATATATATATATATATATATATATAAGCGAATAAACGCATAGAATATAAAATCTCAGCTCATTTGGATGAGTAAAACCACGATTCATATATATATATATATATATATATATATATATATATATATATATATATATATATATATAAGCGAATAAACGCATAGGATGTAAAAATCTGTGCTCATCGAGCAGAGTCCTAAAGCACAGTTATATATATATAAATATATATATATATATATATATATATAAGCGATAAACGCACTGCATCAAAGTTCAGGCTCATCGAATGCAGTCCTACTACACGTTAATATATATAAGTATATATATATATATATTAAAGCAATAAACACCTGCATCAAGTTCAGGCTCATCGAATAAAGTTAGACACACAGTTATATATATATATATATATATATATATATATATATATATATATATATATAATAAATACGCGCTCTAGAATCAAGTCTAAAGCTCAATTGAGGCATAACTCGATAATGTTAGTCAATATATATATAAATATGTATATAATATATATATATATATATATATCTGACTGAAATGAAACCACGGATAGAAGTCCGGCAAAAGCAAGCAACACGACTCTCAAGCGTGAAGAAGGGTGTAAAAGAGATGAAGAGAAAGACTCTAAAGTGTGTGAGAAGGCTTACAGTTAACTGCCAAAGAAGACTTCTAGATCTTTAAAGTGGGTAAACACTGACTTTTGTAGGTACAAAAGAGGCTATATATGAGCTCACGGGTGTTTAAAATGAGAAAGTACACTGCATGGGGTGATTGCAGAGCAAATTGGGCAAGGCTTCCTCGCCGTTTTCTCTTGCAAAATGGGCAGCCCAAGCCCTCTATTTATAGATGAAGTAGCCGTAGGTGTACCTGAAGCTGAGCCGCTGGTGTACCAGAGCCGTTGATCGTCTCGTAGTGCGTGCACTCGGGCATCCGTTTGAGGTATACAGGACCTATTTCGGACCGCCGTTATCGACAGTTGTATGATGGCATGGGATTAGAGTTTGTACGAAGTCATCGAAGATGGGATGGTGCCCTCCGCTCTTTAAGCTTCAACGTCTATTCATTACCCCGCACAATAGTCACTCGGGATTGGTTAGTCTTGTTGGACATCATTGTGTAGAGATGTTGAGACGACGTGGCGTGGCATCGCGTTGGCTAGATGACGATGTTGCCCCTCACCGGTGTTATCGCGTTATCGGATTGAAATTTGATAAAGTAGACGTTGCTCAAAGCTTTCTTTGAGATTGATCTTGTAATTTATGAAGGTCTTCATTGTCATCTTTGAGGTTTGTCTGTCTTTCCGATGTTATCGTCGGGTTGGTACAGTGTATCTCGTTGTGAGCGTCGAGATTGAAGCTGGTCGCATTTGAAACAAGCATTTCCGGAGTTATCGCCGAAACTGCATTCCTTGGGGTTATCACCAATGTTGGTGGCTATTCCCATGGTTGGGACTAAGACTAGATACCTCGGGGTTATCTCCGAGATTAATCGGTCTTCTCCGGTGTGTGTTCCGGTATTGTATCTGCAGGCCTTGGGGTTATCTCCGAGATTGGAATTGTTACTCCCAGAGTGTGATCCGGGGTTGATGCTGAACTTTCGGTAGTATCCGGTATGGATATGGATTGTCTTTCAAGGTTCCCTATTAAAAGACAAATTTGTCCTCCTGCAATGTCAGTGACAGTAGTACAGAAAATTTTGAGTGTCTACAGATGCCCCACTTTATCATACTCAGGCATGGCGATACATGGGTAGGATAAAGAATCCTAGACACTTGAAATGCAACAAGACAAACATGGAACTGTATGTAGTAACATGATGCAAATGTATGATGCATGTGTACGGGGTTGTAATCCAACATGCTGGGGATGATTGTTGGCTCCCTGTTGCTTCAACTGGGGATTGGCAATGCTAACCAGATTTGTTGTGTAATCTGAATCTGTTAGGATGTTGATGTTGGAGTTATCACCAAATTCCTGTGTCTTTGATAATGACTTGATCCTGAAGATGTGCCTCTTATGTGTAAGAGATCTGTGGGGCTAAAGCTTGATCTGTTTGAGGATGTGTATAACATATTCCATCATCTATCCTCTTTGATAACGTTGACCTCTCCTGGTTAGTATCGCCAGAATATGTCACGATTCTGTTGGATTTACTGCCAACAGCAAATGCTGTCAGGGATGTCTGACCTTCGTTGACGTGTACTTCACTGACATGTGAATCAACGGCTAAAAAATCCTGTGCGATATACTGTCAAGGTTGCTTGACCTTCACTGACGTGTGAATCAACGGCTGAGACTCTGTGAGTAGATCGTCAAGGTTTCTTGACCTTCGCTGATGTGTGAATCAACGGAACATTGCATTGTGACCCCAGTCGGGGATCTGCTGGGGAATATGAGTAATCGAGCATGAAATCCTCGAATAGATCTAGAGCTCTGATAGGTTTAATTGCTATCAGCGGAGATAACGTCAAGGCTGCTTGACCTTTGCTGATTTGTGTGTCAACGGATGAGCATGCATTGTAACCCCCTACTGGGGATCCACGTTGTAATCATCGCTGATGTGTGTAGCAGCGGCTGGTCATCGGATGGTTTCTGATGCTCTGTTGGGTTTGCTTCCAACGGTTATCATGATGTCAAGGTTGTTTGACCTTCGTTGATTTATGTGTCAACGGATGAGCATGGGTTGTAACCCCCACTGAGGACTCACGTTGTAACCCCCATCGGGGATCTACGTTGTAACCCCCGTCGGGGACTCACGTTGTAACCCCCGTCGAGGATTTACGTTGTAACCCCCGTCGGGGATCACGTTGATCTTTTAGGGTGATGACCCAGAGTTGGCGGCATCGGACCAGTACAAGGTATTGCCGGATGTGATTTATAACAAATGAGATCATTGCCAGGGTATACCTTGTGTTCGGGTGACTACCAATGGGCGATGTACAGACTCAAAGTTTCATCTGAGAAGACCAGGATTGTATGTTGTTTTGTTCAATCGCACGGCATTTTTATTCCCGATTTGACCTTTCTAGTCTGTAGGAACTCCTTTGTAACTCGAATTGAACCAAGCCAGAGGGGTGGGGCCCACATAGGGGTGCCGCAGGTGCACCTGCTTCAGCCGCAGATGAGCATGCGGCCGACCGTGGATGATAAAATCCAGCAGGTTGGCAACACAAGTCATTTTCAACTTGTCACGCGAAGAGAAATCTATGAGCCTCCTTCAGATCTGCTGAGTTCGGGCTATTTTCTGCAAATTATATCACCGTACAAGTGTTCTAGACTATCCTTGTAACGTATGCATATATTTTTTTCCAGTTTTTATCCGTTGGATTTTGAGTTATCGCATGAAAAGCATCTAAACACATAGTAGTGATTATGTATGCACAACTGACTTGCTAAAAAATATTCAACACAGTAAATGTTAGTATTAAACCATGCTGAACATAATGATGTGAAAAAATTTGACTTTTGAGACAGTCAAATTGGCACATTTTTCTGCTATTTTTATCCTATTTGAGGTCCAATGAGCAAAGGTAGAAAGGCAAAGTACTTCTGATACTGAGGTTAACCTTATGCATGGATGATTTTAATTTTTAATGCATATATTATGTATATGACTTTGGGGCAGGTGTGCTACTGAATGGCCACCTAGACATGCCTATGTGCATGTAGATAGTCCTATTTTCAAAGGGGACTATGGCAAAAAAATTTAAAATGTAGGCATTGGGTAGTCATGCATTTTAACTCTATTGTTTGTTAAAGTAAATACATGCATGCATATAGTCATAAAATGCATTCTAGAAAGCTCCAAGTAAGGAAATACCACACCCTTTCTGAGGTGATTTGGAGACTTGTTGTCCAGATATTATGGATCCGGATCAGCCGAGCAGTTCCCGCAGGACCACTTCTGGTATATGGAGGAGGGCTTCTGAAGTGCCTCGTCCCCGCTCTGTGAGATAGCCTCATCGATTGGTGGAGGCCGTGATTCGTTCAGTCCGGGCAGACGTGCCAGACGTTGAGGACGTGGAGGAAGATATTCAGATTGAGGATCCCGGCTTCACACAACCTCGAGGGAACTGGTTCAGCATTCACTCCATGTACCAAGCGCTTCATCTTAACTATAGAGCGGTAGTGCATGAGTGGGGATTCGGGGCATTCTTCTCCATCCTTCCCCATCGTTGTCCCTGGGGTTACCTCAGGGCATTGTCTGAGCGATGGTTTCATCAGACTCAGTCACTCCATTTGCTAGATTACAAGTTGATGATGACGCCGATGGATTGGAGATTTATCATAGGTATGGAGTTTGGAGGGGAGTCAGTGCCTTGCATGGCGAATATTACCCCTACCGCCGTCAGATCCTTGTTAGGAGTTCCGGCGGAGGCGCTCAAAGACAGGACTGTCCGTTTAGGTCCTTTGAGCGTAGATGCTATGAGCGGGCTTTTGAGTGAGCCCATGCCTGATGATGTCAGAATCTGGGATCACATTCTGCGGCGATTGTTCCTGATGATCATTAGAGGCTGCTTCATAGTAGATAACTCTTCCACGGTGTCTTTCACTTTGATCAGCACCACACGTGATGTGGATCGTATTGGAGAGTATGATTGGGGCTCCTATACCATTGCCTATTTCCTCCGGGGCATACGTATGCGCTCACGGGGTTTGACCGAGGCTTGGCTAGGCTTTTACCCGTTTCTGCTGGTGAGTATTTCTCTTGTCATTTCCCATTTATAGGTTAAGGGTGTTTACTGATAGCAGATGTTTTGTCATTGTGTTGGCAGTTTTGGGCCTATAAGAGGCTCCCATACTTGCGTCCTGTGAGTGTGCTAGGTTTAGATACCTATCCATGAGGACAACGATGGCATCATTCCATTTTTCCGGAGGTCCCTGTATCGGAGGGTTTCACTCACTGTCGTATGCAGCTGGAGTTGTTGACAGCTTACACCATCACATGGATTCCCTATTCAGGGGAACACTTGACCATCGGCTTTAAGGATGGATACCCGACTGGAGTCGAGTACGTGATTTCCACCAGGAGAGTTCCTCTCTTCACGAATGGAGGCTGGGAGCTCTATTTAGGAGAGCGTGCAATTAGGAGCACCACAGGGGAGATTCGTATACCGATCTTGCCTCCTGTCAGGCGTCATTGGCCTATATCACAGGCACCCGTCATGGATATCCCATTGTTGGGGGTTGACGGTTTTGCATTATCAGAGGGTCCATGTACTCAGGAGACGTTCCACCGTTGGTGGTTCCCTCGTACTATTGAAGCCCAGTCCCGCGCCACACAGTTTATGGGGGATATGGTTCCAGGATCTGTGATGATGATGAATTGGATAGCTTGTGTTAGAGATCCGACTCATATGACACAGATTGATAGTTTGACCCGGCAGTTGGACCAGGCACATATATTTATCCAGCATTTGGGCAGAGATCCGGCAGAGGCGACTTCATTTGATCCTTCCAGCTCAGGCGTTGGCCCCTTAGATGACCCATTCGGTTTTGCCGGCGCAGATCCTCCTCTTTATAGGCCTGACATCCCTGTTGATAGAGATCCAGTAACTTAGGAGGAGTTACATCAGGTGGACAGGATTGATGATGTGGATATCGACACCATTGCCTTCTTCTGATGTGTATTCTCGTTATATCTTTTGATAGGCCTCTGTTAGATATTAGGTGACTGTGCCCCATTTTCGCTATATCTTTTGATTGGCCTCTGTTAGTAGTAGGGCATCTATGCCCCATTTTCCTATATTTGTAGCTGTACAGAGATGATGTATTAGATGATGATATACTTAGGAATGTATGCACAGTTTTTCCATTCCCTATATCATATTGCCATCTATTATCTGTTATGCATGTATCATGTTATGCATATGTATGTATGTCCAAAAATATTTGGCATTGACCCCTGGATGGTCTTATGACACGGCCATACAGATGTCTTCTTGACGAGTTAGCTAGTCAGATAGATCATACCCCACCGCTATTGGTGGCATTGGGTGTCGATCGTGGTACGATAGTATGTCACCACCGTATTGGGGTATTTCAGAGATCATTCTCCGCAAAGATATACCATGACCTTATTGATGTTTGAGTTCCATGAGGTTTGTGGACGGGATGCTAGAACATTGGGTACCGGATAGGCAGGTCTTTCAATTCGGGACCCATGAGTTGACTCTACTACGGAGGAGTATGCACGATTGATGATCTTCGCCTTTTAGGCAGACCTTGCGTGCACATGGCTTTGGGGAGACATGAGTAGACGGTTCATGACTCTCTTTGGATTGCGGTAGTGAGTAGTGTAGGATGAGTCGACATCCGCCACGTGATATCCCGGCATTTTCACGTATGATGATTTGGCTTAGAGGATAGCTATTCACGACATTAGGGGATTTCACCGCGACTTTGGAGGACCATTGGCGTGTGGCGGGGTTGATGTATCGATGATATGCATCCGTCAGATGTCTATATGCCATGGTACATGGATGAGATGAACATAGGTGTCATCATGGCGTGAGAGCTCTCGGGGAGGGTCGCACCATTATACCTATGATTATAGCAGAGAGACTGCGCACAAGATCCTACTACCGCACTTATCCCGGAGGGAATGTTCACGGGTAGTTCGGTCATGCTGTACGTGTGGTTTATGTCACACTTGAGACCGATTGGTACCTTTAGATGGCATGGATATTGTTTCACCCATGATATAGCCATGTCATACTCCTTTCAGCCATCAGAGTGTATAGGTGCTCTGTCTTGGTCCACATTTTTGGCAGACATCAGAGATCCATTCAGCATATTGCCGTGTTCGGGGCTTAGCTCACCATAAAGCATCATTACTCACGCTCCGGGCATGGACTACCTCCCTCTGGCTGGTTTGAGGGGCGTGACTACTTATCACCCACTGGCCGTGGTGTCACAGTTTGACCAGTTCCAGGATTTTCATCCTTTCGAGGGGGCAATAGGTCAGCATTCAGCTTCTCGATATCTCTCAGCAGAGGACCGATCCCGTGTGTATGCTTGTTGGGATCAGCGTGAGATAGCTGCTTTTTCTGTAATCCATCCGGGTTAAACTGCAGAGTATTCCGCATGGATGGAGATAGAGATTTTATCGGCCTCAAAGCAGATCTACTGATCTGGGATAGTGAGTCAGATGATGTAGAGCCCATGGAGGACATCGATTCCTACATCGAGGAGGAGCCATTCTTTGGGTTTCGGCAGATTCCTCCGGATTATCCCAAAGATTAATCTTGTTGTGATTCAAAGACTCAAAGACAAGATTTTGAGCGAGTCTTCATCGATGACCTTTGAGAGAGATCAGGCTCGATCTTTGATGTTGACTGCTCTTGATGGGAGAGACGCAGCTCTATTAGAGAGAGACGAGGCATTAGCTCATAGAGATATCGCTGTTGTTGAGCAGGATGAAGCTAGATCAGCCAGAGACGCAGTGATAGTTGAGGGGGATAGTGCTATATCTGCCCGGGATGTAGCCATCACAGATAGTACTGCCGTGAGGTCCCTTACCACTGGCATGATCGCAGAGATGAGCACATATATTGATGATCATATGTTAACCATGCAGATGGCTGCAGATCTGTTGGGTCGTGTGGATATTCTCGTACAGGAGACCACAGCTTCACCTCCATCTTCTGAGAGGGACGCCATATTGGGCTTGTTAGCTCGCATATACCCTGACTTGTAGATGAGCTTGTATTTTCCTGCACAGACTAGCTTAGCCATTTTGTCATGTACAGTTTACATTGTATATATCATATAGCATTATATATATGACAGAGAAATATGTTTTTGGATCACTTCCCTTTTAGATATGCTTTGCTACTTGCTTGATATTTTGCCTACTGCTTCAGGGCTTGTGATCTTGATGTATTCTGAATTCCTCTTGGGTGGATGGACATTGAGTTATCTCTAGATAGTTCAGAATGGATCATCGATCTGTATATATCCCTAGCATCTTTGGTGTCTTGGGACTGGTTTCTGAATGAAAATATGGAGAGGAGTGTGGCTTTCCTTTCTGAGATTGACCGCACCACAGATGGTCACCAGTACTTCTATTTAGGAGAAGCCTAGTTAATTCCACCTCTTATAGATTGGTGTTGCTCTTCAAGGTATGACCGCAGCTTAGATGGTCGCCAAATCTCCTATTTGAGAGGAGTTCAGGTAATTCCATCCCTTTGGTCTGAAGCCGAATGAAATGTAGTGGATTGAAAGATGATCCCAGTACCAATTGACAATGGTTTGTGTTTTGGTAGGGGGTGAGACCAAACCATGAATGGCTGCCTACGTACTCCTATTTAAGAGGAGATCAGGTCTGCGTAGTTCAAACCTGGTGTAAGAGGTTCAACGCTGTATATGGTAGAAATGGTGTAGGAATGTTTTTGATTGTTTTTGTTTTTGTAAGGGTAGAAATGTCTTTTGTTGTTTTTGTTTTATTGCGACCGGGCCATATAAAATGGTTTCCTACGTACTCCTATTGAAGAAGAGATCAGGTCAACGTAGTTCGCCCCTTAGGGCGAGATGAAAAGCGTAATCCCATACGCAGGTCAGAGTGTGGGGAGGAGAAAGTTTAATCCTAGGTTGAGGATAAACTGCAGGTACGAGAAGTTTGATCCCAGGTATGGGTAGCCAAACTGCAAACGCGAGAGGTTAAATCTGTGGTGGGATGACCTAAGTCGTAGGAATGCAGAGAAGAGCCAGGCTGCTGGCTTGAAAAGTATGTTTCCCTGAGGGGCAAAGTGTAGAAGAGTTATATGTAGTAAAGGGTTAAAGAACCAGAATGGTTGGTGATCTGATGGTCCAACACCAGGATGTTTGCTTGATGGCAACTTCAGACATAATACCGCTTCACGACATCCGAATTGATGAGTTGTGGAAATTCATCGCCGTCCATTTCTTACAATCTGAGAGCACCTCCTGTCAATATTTCCTTAACAATAAACGGGCCTTCCCAGTTAGGAGCGAATTTTCCCTTAGATTAATCTTAGTTGTCAAGGATCTTCTTCAAAACCAAGTCATGTTGTTTAAACTGCCGTAGCCGGACTTTATTGTTGTAGGATCTGGTGATCCTTTGTTGATATAACTGACCATGGAAGATAGCCGCGGTTCGCTTTTCGTCTATTAGAGACAATTGGTGATACCTGTCTTGTACTCATTGGTCTTCATCCAGCTGAGCATCTATCAACACTCTGAGGGATTCCATTTCAACTTCTATGGGGAGCACTACTTCCATCCCATAGGTTAATGCGTAGGGGTTGCCCGGTGGAAGTGCGCATTGAGGTTCAGAGGCTAACAATGAGTAAGAGGCAATAGGTCGGGCCAATCTTTGTGGTTGGCGGACATCTTTTTTGTGTGACGACCCCAAAATAGGTCCATTCCATCCAACCCATTTCGAGTCGCCAAATACATGGTACGTAAACAACTACAACTTTATTATCACAACAATAAAGCTGTGAGTTTAAATACAAATATTATCTTCTAGACAATATTTATACTCAAATAAATCCTCATCACATTTATTGATACATTATTTTACAATAATGGTGAGGACTACTAAACAACTCTCTCTAGAACCTTCATTCCATACCCCGACTAGTACTCGCTACATTCTCGCTCCCCGAGAAGAAAAATGGAACAACAAGGAAAAGGGTGAGCTCAACTAGCCCAAAGAAAGAATGTTATGACTAAGATAATATACAACAAATTATCGTTAGTCTCCAACAGGAAAAAAAATCGATAGAATACAAATGACAACAAGTTTGAGATCAATATTCATAGCTGAAATAATAATTCATAGAAGAGTTACGTAGAGAATGAAATCTACTATAATCTATGAATTTAATAAATCCATCATCAATATTTTATCCCCGTAACATCAATCAATATTCATCTCAAATCAAATATTCATCTTGCACTACAGCCAAAGATATTCATCATCTATCATGTTCATTTAAACACTGTTCATCTTTGCACTCACAAGCCAAAGATATTCATCAATCGGGCGTATGTTCATCTCAACACTGTTCATCTTTGCACCAAAGGCCAAAGATATTCATCGATCGGTCATGTTCATTTAAACACTGCTCATCTTTGCACTACAAAGCCAAAGATATTCTTCAGAAATCATTCATCTTTGCACTCACAGCCAAAGATATTCAATAATATCATCATTTAAGACCGAGGATGATAAAAATATTTATAAAGAACGAATCCAAAGTGAAACAAAATGACAAGGATTAAGGATTAATGATTCGTACTTTGTTTTATCCATGTCCAACAATACCTCAAAAATAATCATAGTGGTGTAAAATTCAAGAATGATCAAAACATGGATACAATCAAAGCTAGTATCCGAATAGATATTTTGGACTTAAAAGAAGAAATTTTATTTTTCTATTGAATAGTCAGATATCGTGAATAATAGTGCCGTATACGTGAATAGTAACTCCGACACCAAAAGATAGAAATTCCACAAAAAAAACATTTTCACGCTTCATGAATAGTACTCGTGAATAGTAACTCGTGAATAGTAACTCATGAATAGTAACTCGTGAATAGTAACTCATGAATAGTAACCCGACATGAAAAAGTTCCAAATTTGATAAAAACTTCAGATCAACATTTCAAAGATAATGATATTGAAGAAATAATATCATTACGAAAAAAATAATATTCCTTACCTCAAAGAATCGAGACTTCCGGAAGGAAAGGCTCAAGTGATCTTGAATGAAACTTGTCTTCGTAACAAAGAACTCTCAAAGTATCTAAATACTCACAAAATATGCTCAATAATATAGAGAGAGAAAGAGAGAAAACTTTGTTTCGGTGTGATTTTCAATTCTAACTTAGCCCTCTCTATTTATAGGAAAATGTTAGCACGTCAAGGCAGACTTGACTGCTACTGATGGCTTTACACCGCTACTATTGCCACCCACCACATTTGAAATAAAATTCAGCACATTTTTTCACCAACCACAAGTGGGGCCCACTCAATTCTAGAATTTTCCACCAAAATCAATTATAACCCCGATTTAAATCGAGACACCTCTTAAAATTCATAACAAATCATTCGTGAATTTTAACGGTTCAAAATTTGTGGACATATACTCAACTTATGTATGTATAACATACCCAAAAATTACCACAATCCAACGGTCGGATTAAGAATTATAACCCCCATAATATATCTCAAAACCCACGATTTAATTTTTAACACCTCCAATCCGATAAAATACTGATAAAACACCTCAACAATAATTTTTTCATTAATAACCACATAAATAAATCCATCATTTATATTCATATAAAATAAATATTTCCTTATCATATGAATCAATAATTAATTATTCACAAATAATATTACGTAATCACATTTATAATGACAACCAGTCGCTCCTCAGAAAGAGGGGCTTTCAATAAGGATCTCTCTCATCTTGGCGCGCAATTAGGTGACCAAACCTCTCCTTAGACAGAACTTTCTAGACATTGCCAATAATGTTATCTAATAATATTATTCAAATAATATGAATTATTGATCTGATAATGGGAAATACTGTGCAGTGACAATTATTGAAACATCAATAATATAAAATACCAACGCAGCAATTATTGAATCAATAAAATAAACTATTGAACAGTAACTACTGTAATAATTATTGAGTAGTGCCTTCTATGTAAGGATCAATAATTCAAGAATATGCAATACCGGTGCTTCTTGTGCAACCACGCGTAGACATCGTATTTTAACCACTTAGGGTATTCCAACAGTCTTAACCAGTAATAACTACGCTAGTTATTTTTAACCAACTTATATTTGTCGTTTTCTTCATCCAATCGCTTTCCGTTATGGGTCCACACACGGTCGCTGGCTTGTCGCATACGAATATTCCCGACAAGCGATTTAATATTCCACGACCAAACGAATATTCTCGACGATGACGAATATTCCACGACCAAACGAATATTCCCCGACAATAATGAATATTTTATAACCACTTGCTTATTTTGAAATATTTGCGTATTTAACCCTTAACTATCCACATTAATCAAATCAACCCTTACTATTTCAAAATATTAAATAAAGGAAATTCCTTTTTATTTAAAAATTTGAGGTCTTACAACCTCCCTCCTTATGAAATTTCATCCTCGAAATTGACGACGTACTGGTGTTTGAAAAGATGAGGATACCTCGCTTTCATTTCCGTTTCCAATTCCCGTGTCATTTCCTATAGCATGGTTTCTCCACAAAACTTTAACTTATGGTATAACCTCAGTACATAGGACATGTTCTTTCCTCTACAAAATCTTGACGGTACCTCCTCGTATGTTAAGTCTTCGACTATCTCGTCTGGGTTCTAACTCAATGACGTGTTTTGGTCGTCCACATATTTACGTAACATCGACACGTGAAAAACGTTATGAACACGCGTCATACTTGGTGGTAAACGAGTCTATAGGCCACGGTTCCTATTCGATCGAGAATTTCAAATGGATTAATAAATCAAGGTTTGAGCTTTCCTCACCTCACCGATTCTCGCTTTTAAAATAACAACTTCACCACCTCCTTCAAATTCATCACTCGGTGTGTAGCTTGAAGCGACTTTAACTTTATCGATTAAAGTCGATTATACTCAGTATATCATCACGTACTCGTATATATCATCACGTGGGTACCTAGAGTTTTCATCTCCATCTCTATTATTTGTATATTATACGAAATGAGTCTTTGACAATATTGTACTCGACTTGTATACGATCTTCTACTCAACACGTCCACTACCACGCTCGCTTTTCCAGGATGGCATGGTCGTAACATGTCTTTGAAATGAGTCTCCTCTTGAGTTCTTCAAGCTCTTCCCACATTCCTTGCTCCATTCGAATTTTGTATCTCTACGAGTTAGCTACGTTAATGGAATAGCGATTCGAGAATACCCTTCAACGTATCTCCGATAATAACAAAACTAAGCCTAGAAAACTACGCATTTCGATCACCGACTTAGGTTGCTCTCAACTGTGACTCATATCCCAATCTTGGATAAGACGTCACAATGACACCTATCGGTTTACTATCGCACGAATATGACGTCCCCTACAGAGAGTCCGGCGGTGCATTCCACAAAGGAAGTCACAAGATAAAGGCTCGTGTACCAAATTTATAGTTGAATTTTTAACTCCTCAAGTTCAATAGGAGCCATTCTATATGAGATTTTAGAAATGAGTTTTGTCTAGGGTTCAAAGTCGATACAAAATTTAATATCGAGCTTTGGGAGTAAGCCAAGAAATTCTTCAGAAATACGCCGGGAAAAATCAATAACAACAGGAATATTATTCAAATCGGCGTGTCTTTATTCAAATCCATAACATGGACTAAGAAAACTTGACATCCGTAATAAACGAATGACTTCATGGCTTGATATGAAAATGTTTGACTACAATGGTTTGGATTGCTTGAGTTGAATAACAAAGTTGCTTAGGAATATGAAAACTAACAACCTTACAAAAGCAATCAATTTTGGCATGATGAGTAGTTAACCAATCAATCCCCAAAAGCAAGTATCTTTAAAGAGATAAGGTCAACAGTAAGGTAATGGTGCCAACTTGAATCAAACAAGATTTTTAAACAACGGATGTAATGAAAGTTTCTCCTAACGGATTCTCCATAAATAGGTCAAAGTCTAATTTCTCCGTAGTCAAGTTCAAACGTTGAGCGCAAGCAAAGAGAGATAAAAGAATGGGTAGAACCCAGATCTAGTAAGGTATAAACATTGCAAGAATTTATAATTAACTAACCCGTGCTAACTTCGTTCGGGTTCCTCGATGATTTTGACCGGTCACGACAAACGCTCTTCCAGAATCGTTGACTTTGACTTTTTCGGGACATCCTTTTGAGTCACCGCCTCATTGCACTAGGGTTTCGATATCGCATAATCTCGAAGCGATATGTCCTTCTTTTCCACAATTATAGCATACCTTAAACTGTTGTGGGCGGTTTTGGTGATATGTCCCTCTTTCCGCATTTGTAACATACGACCGATGGTTTTTCTCCTCCTTGGAACCGATTTGCACTTTGGGCGCCGACGTCTTCACACGGTCGTTGTTGAATCTCCTCTTTTAAAATCTCCTCCCAACTCGCTTCTTCTATTTTCATGGCCACGATTACCACCAGAGTGGTTACCGCCTTTGTCCGTATTCTTCTTTCTCCACTTTGGTTATCGTTATTACGATGATCGCTATCTTTGAGTATGATCTCGGTTATGGTCCCTCGGTTGAACGTACTCGTTATCTCGCTCTAACAACCGAGCTCCATTTACAACATCCGAATAGAGAGAAAATTTTGAGAAATGAGATCTTCGACGTATCGGGTTTCAAACCTCTCGTAAACATCCGCCATATACGTTCCTCATTCTCCACCAAATGAGGTAAACACGGATAACTCCGCATGAACTTCGCCTCGTCTTTGGGACACCGCCATGTTATTCTCGCCTCGGCCTAATAAACTCCACTTCCTTCATATGACGAATACTTTCGTGGAAGTACTTGTCATTGAACTGCTTTCAAACGTCTCCCATGACATGCCGAAAGTATTTGGATGGGTACGCTTCCACAGACTCCCACCGATGAATGTCCGCCTCGCCGGAACATAAAGGTAGCGAATGGAACCTTCATTTCTCCGCGTCCCAAGACATCGAATATCTTGGTAATTTGTTTGACCCATGTTTCGCTTATGATCGGATCGGGCTTTCCCTTAAATTTCGTGGTCCCAACTCTTTGAACTTCTCGGGTTGTGACCACCCGTGAATTGTTATCATCTCTTCCTGTATTTTGAACACGAGTCTCCTCGTCTCGATTTTGCATGAATCGCAAAAACTTCTAAACATCCCTCATTCATCATACGCTTTCGGTGGTGTTATTCACGGGGAGGTACGTTGCCCGACTGTTGCACGTTCTCCTCGTTATTAATCATGAGCATCTCCACGGTCTCATTTACTCCACTATTAATATTCTCAATCGACATTCTCAAACATCGTCATAAAACAAGGGTTAATTAAGGAAATCAATCACATAATATCCCTATATCTCGACCAACTAACAAATAAGCTTAGGTAGGACACACTGTGAAAAGGATTTACTCGTCTCTCCCTCCTAGTTCTATTCCCGATCTCCGCCAGAGATCATATCCCTAAGCTCGATATTAACCGTGACGACCCCAAAATAGGTCCATTCCATCCAACCCATTACGAGTCGCCAAATACATGGTACGAAAACAACTACAACTTTATTATCACAACAATAAAAGCTGGTGAGTTTAAATACAAATATTATCTTCTAGACAATATTTATACTCAAATAAATCCTCATCACATTTATTGATACATTATTTTACAATAATGGTGAGGACTACTAAACAACTCTCTCTAGAACCTTCATTCCATACCCCGACTAGTACTACTCGCTACATTCTCGCCTCCCGAGAAGAAAAATGGAACAACAAGGAAAAGGGTGAGCTCAACTAGCCCAAGTAAAGAATGTTATGACTAAGATAATATACAACAAATTATCGTTAGTCTCCAACGAGGAAAAAAAATCGATAGAATACAATGCATAACAAGTTTCAGATCAATATTCGCAATGAAATAATAATTCATGTAAGAGTTACGTAGAGAATGAAATCTACTATAATCTATGAATTTAACAAAGGTCCATCATCAATATTTTATCCTCGTAACATCAATCAATATTCATCTCAAATCAAATATTCATCTTTGCACTACTGAGCCAAAGATATTCATCATCGGTCATGTTCATTTAAACACTGCTCATCATCTTTGCACTCAGGCCAAAGATATTCATCAATCGGTCATGTTCATCTCAACACTGTTCATCTTTGCACCAAAGGCCAAAGATATTCATCGATCGGTCATATTCATTTAAACACCGCTCATCTTTTGCACTATGTGCCAAAGATATTCTTCAGAAATCATTCATCTTTGCACTACAAAGCCAAAGATATTCAATAATATCATCATTTAAGACCGAGGATGATAAAAATATTTATAAAGAACGAATCCAAGTGAAACAAAATGACAAGGATTAAGGATTAATGATTCGTACTTTGTTTTATCCATGTCCAACAATACCTCAAAAATAATCATAGTGGTGTAAAATTCAAGAATGATCAAAACATGGATACAATCAAAGCTAGTATCCGAGAATAGATATTTTGGACGAAAAGAAGAAATTTTATTTTTCTATGAATAGTGCCGATATCGTGAATAGTGTCAGAGTATCGTGAATAGTGCCGATATCGTGAATAGTAACTCAGACACCAAAAGATAGAAATTCCAAAAAAACATTTTCACGCTTCATGAATAGTACTCGTGAATAGTAACTTCGTGAATAGTAACTCATGAATAGTAACTCGTGAATAGTAACTCATGAATAGTAACCTTGAGCATGAAAAAGTTCCAAATTTGATAAAACTTCAGATCAACATTTCAAAGATAATGATATTCAAGAAATAATATCATTATGAAAAAAATAATATTCCTTACCTCAAAGAATCAAAAGATTTCGGAAGGAAAGGCTCGGAAGTGATCTTGAATGAAACTTATCTTGACAAAGAACTCTCAAAGTATCTAAATACTCACAAAATACGCTCAATAATATAGAGAAAAGAGAAAACTTTATTTTCGGTGTGATTTTCAATTCTAACTTAGCCCCTCTATTTATAGGAAAATGTTAGCACACCAAAGGCAGACTTGACCAAGCTACACGATGGCTTTTTCGCTACTATTGCCACCCACCACATTTGAAATAAAATTCAGCATATTTTTTCACCAACCACAAGTGGGGCCCACTCAATTCTAGAATTTTCCACCAAAATCAATTATAACCACGATTTAGAATCGGACACCTCTTAAAATTCATAACAAATCATTCGTGAATTTTTAACGGTTCAAAATTTGTGGACATATACTCAACTTATGTATGTATAACATACCCAAAAATTACCACAATCCAACGGTCGGATTAAAAATTATAACCCCATAATATATCTCAAAACCCCGATTTAATTTTTAACACCTCCAATCCGATAAAATACTGATAAAACACCTCAACAATAATTTCTTCATTAATAACCACATAAATAAATCCATCATTTATATTCATATAAAATAAATATTTCCTTATCATATGAATCAATAATTAATTATTCACAAATAATATTATGTAATCACATTTATGACAACCAGTTGCTCTCTAGGAAAGAGGGTTTTTCAATAAGGATCTCTCCTTCATGGCGGCGCAATTAGGTGACCAAACCTCTCCTTAGACGTAACTTTCTAGACATTGCCAATAATGTTATCTAATAATATTATTCAAATAATATGAATTATTGATCCGATAATGGGAAATATTGTAAAATGACAATTATTGAAACATCAATAATATAAAATACCAACGCAAAGCAATTATTGAATCAATAAAATAAACTATTGAACAAGAACTCACCGTAATAATTATTGAGTAGTGCCTTCACGTAAGGATCAATAATTCAACAATACTATGCAATACCGTGCTATCTGTGCAACCACGCCAGACATCGTATTTTAACCACCGGGTATTCCAACAGTCTTAACGGTAACAACTACGCCGTTATTTTTAACCAACTTATATTTGTCGTTTTCTTCATCCAATCGCTTTCCGTTATGGGCCCACACATGGCTGCGCCGTCGTACGAATATTCCCCGACAGTACGAATATTCCACGACCAAACGAATATTCCCCGACAAAGAATGAATATTCCACGACCAAACGAATATTCCCCGACAAAAATGAATATTTTATAACCACTTGCTTATTTTGAAATATTTGCGTATTTAACCCTTAACTATCCACATTAATCAAATCAACCCTTACTATTTCAAAATAATAAATAAAGGAAATTCCTTTTTATTTAAAAAAATTTCGGGGTCTTACATTTTGCATAATCTTCTTGATGTTTTTGTTAGCCGCTTCAACAGCACCATTCATCTTACGACGATAGATGACAGAGTTAAGATGTTTGATGTGGAATTTACTGCATAATTCCTTCATCATTTTGTTGTTGAGGTTCTTAGCATTGTCTGACACAATCACCTCTGGTTGTCTGTATTGACAAATGACATTGTTTCTGATGAAAGAAATGATGACTTCTTTAGTAACCCTGGGGAAGGAGGCCGCCTCTACCCACTTGGTGAAGTAGTCGATCATGGTGAAGATAAATCGATGTCCATTACTAGCTTTAGGCTCAATGGGCCCGATAACGTCCATTCCCCACATTGAGAAGAGACAAGGTGAACTCATATTATGGAGTTACCGTGGAGGGGCGTGTATAGCATTCCTATGAATTTGGCACTGATAGCATCTCCTGACTTAGTCATTACAATCAGCTTTGAGAGATAGCCAATAATGTCCTGTCCTGAGGACTTTCTTAACAAGGAGGGGGCCACAAACTCCGCCATGGATTTCATCCATAAGCCTTTGGGCTTGATCTTTATCTAAACATCTAAGGAGACCCAGTCTTGCATCTCTTTTGTAGAGTGCATCTCCACTCAGGTAGAATTTCATAGCAAGTCGATGGATCCACCTTTTCTCAGTCGGGCTCGCCTCAGCGGGTGTAGATCCATCTCGTAGATATTCCTTGATATGTTGATACCAAGGATATTGGATGGGAGGTAGCTCATCCGATACTTCTCCAACGTAATTCCCATAGGTTGGGGCCTTGTGCAGGGAAATTATGACGTTTAGCAAGTGTTCCTTATCTGACATTCGAATCAAGGAGGCCAATGTTGCTAATGCAACCGCAAAATCATTGCTATTACGAGGAATGTGTAGAAAGGAGATTTCTTCGAACTCCACAACCATCTGTAAAACTTGTCGATGGTAGGGCAGCAAATGTAGTTCCTTGGTTTGATAAATTCCGGTGGATTATCTGATTACCAACTCTGAATCTCCAAAGACAGTTAACCGCCTAATGCCCATTGAACGGGCAAGTTTTAGCCCCATGAGACAGCCTTCATACTCAGCTGTATTATTGGTGCTGACAAACTGTAATTTGGCGGCGATGGAATACTGCTCCCCCGTTCCAGATACTAGAACTGCTCCAGCTCCAGAACCTTCCAGGTTAACAGCTCCATCAAAATATATCTTCTATGATTGGCCCGTATTGTACTGATGGTGTTGCTGCACTGTCATTACTCCTTCATCAGGGAATATGTTTCCAATGGTTTGAAATCCCCTGAAGGTGCGGCGGCCAGTTGATCCGCAATTCCTTGACCTTTGATGGACTTTTGAGTCACATATACGATGTCAAATTGTTGTAGGATCAACTTCCATCTGGACAGCCAGCAATTTAACATGGGTTTATTGAACACGTATTTAAGAAGATCCACTAGGGATATGAGATGGGTTGTGTGACCATGGAGGTAATGTTGTAACCTCATGGAAGCCCATGCTAAAGCATAACACGTCTTTTCGATCAGAGTGTACTTGTGTTCACTGTTGCTAAATCTTTTACTGAGGTAATAGATAGCTCGTTCTTGGCCTCTATCGTCTTTTTGTCCCAGCATGCAGCCCATGTCGTTGTCATTTATGGACAGGTACATGAACAGGGGAACATCATCCCTGGGTGGTACCAACATAGGAGCTTTGACTAGCTGTTTTTTAATTGTAAGGAAGGCATTCTGGCACTCATCATTCCATTTCATGGAGGAGTTCTTCCTTAATAGCTTGAAGACTGGCTCACAGGTTGCTGTAAGTTGAGAGATAAACCTGCTAATAAAGTTGATTCTTCCCAAAAATCCCCGTATTTCCTTTTGTCTGAGGAATGGGCATTTCCGTGATGGCCTGGATTTTGGCAGGATCCAGCTTAATTCCTTTGTGGCTAACTAGAAATCCTAGCAACTTGCCTGATTTAATGCCAAAGGTGCACTTAGCTGGATTCAACTTCAAGTTGTACTTACACAACCTGTTGAAAAAATTTCTGAGATGGTCTATATGGTCATCCTCCTTCCAGGACTTGACAATGATGTCATCCACATAGATCTCGATCTCTTTATGCATTAAGTCGTGGAAAAGAGCCATCATAACTCGTTGATAGGTGGCTCCGGCATTGATGAGGCCGAATGACAACTGTCTATAGCAAAAGGTTCCCCAGGGCGTGATGAAAGTAGTTTTCTCATGATCTTCCTCAGCAACCATGATCTGATGGTACCCCGCAAAGCAATCAGCAAAGGAGTACATGTTGTATTGCGCAGTATTGTCAATAGGGATGTGGATAAATGGTACGAGAAAGCTATCTTTTAAGCAAGCTTTGTTCAAGTCCCGATAATCCACACAAACTCGCACCTTCCCTCCATGTTTAGGCACGGGAACAATGTTGGATATCCACTCAAGATATGTAGACACCGTGATGATGCCAGCTTGAAATTGTTTCATAATTTCTTCTTTCACCTTTAAACTCCACTCAGGTTTCAATCACCAGAGCTTTTGCTTGACTGGCTTAAATCCCTCTTTAATGGGAAGGCGATGAAGGACAATGTCAGTGGACAAACCCACCATGTCTTCATGAGACCATGCAAACACATCCTGGAATTGGGTTAGTAGTGTAACCATGTCATTCCGTTGGTCTGGGGTAAGGCTAAACCAATCTGGATTAACTTAGGCTTTCTAAGGTTCCGAGATTGAAAGAATTGGTTTGATCAAGGTTGGGTTTGGGTTTGTCTTTGACCCATTCTTGAATTTCTAGAGGCACCTCAATGTCATCATGTATATCCATCAAGGCTGAATTCATCTCTACATCAAAGGTACAATCCTTGTGGAGAAGAGGCACCGTATCAGCAAGTACAGGCACATATAAATTCAGAGTCTTGAAACAAAATATGCTTTCACTTAGTATATATAAAGTGTG
Source organism: Panax quinquefolius (assembly GCA_020205615.1). Taxonomy (NCBI): domain Eukaryota; kingdom Viridiplantae; phylum Streptophyta; class Magnoliopsida; order Apiales; family Araliaceae; genus Panax; species Panax quinquefolius. The sequence continues at coordinate 93,914,964 of CM035167.1, read as the reverse complement.
TTGATCATACACAGTGTTAGCATATACTGACAAAATAAACTGCTAATACTGTACAGTAAAGTAAGCAGTTATTATATCTACAGGGCAGAAAGAGTTCTGCCCATTTTAACCTTGTCGACCAATGCAAGGAATGTTGTTCCAATTGGCAAGGGTAAAGTCCGGGTAGACCGCAGTGATGGAGAGATTGTCATCATCCTCCCTATCCCGAATGATGGCCATTACATCTGGGCAATCATCGTCTGGGGTGCATCTATTGGTATGTTCATCATGAACGATGATGTGTATGCCTGACATCATTCGGATGACGTCTTGCTTGATTCTTCGTTCCTCCTCTTCCACTGCGGGATTTGGAACAAAGACTTCTTTCTCCTTTATCGGTACCGATTTGAGAAACAACAGAGCCATTACATTGGCTGGCACCTTTACAGTAGGTTATGCGGACTCAGAGTTTGAAGGCGAAGATAAACGCCGCATAGTTGAAGCTGAAGGAATCTGCTGATGCTTATGAGGATTCCTATGACTAGAATGGCAGAATAGCCTAGTCCAGCTGTTCTAGTCTACTTGGTTAATCAAATCGGGTACTTAATACCCTGACAATCTTTACCCAGCCCTTGTCCCGGTTTATGACCCAATGACATCATTTCTTGAGTAGCCGACATTACCTCGGCAGAAATCTTGGGTTCGGGCAATGGCATTCTAATAGCATGGTATTGGGTATTGCTTATTTCCAAGGCATGAAAACTGACCGGTTCAACATCTGCATTGGCATTGATGAATGGCATGTCCCCGTGTTGAGTAATCTCAGGTTCAGCGTTGACCGTGACCAGGCTATTGTTGATAATGTATTTCAACTGTTGGTGAAGAGTGGATGGGACTTCCCCAGCCATATGAATCCATGGTCACCCCAAGAGCAGGTTGTATCCTGAATCTATCTTGAGCACATGGAAAGATACGCAGAATGTGTGAGGACCAATTTCGATTGGCAGCTCAATTATTCCGACCGAATTTCGCCGGGCTCCATCAAAAGCTTTGATGATAGTATGGCTACTCCAAATTTGGTTAAGATTGATGTTCATCTTCACCAAGGTAGTATATGGATAGATATTTAGAAAGGAACCTCCATCTATCAGGACTCCAGCTAGCATGTATCCAGAGGACAAGACCGCAATGTGCAACGGCTTGCAATGACCGGTCCCCTCGGGCGGTATGTCATCATCAGTGAAGGATATCACATTGTTGTTGAAAATGTGATCAACCAGATGTTGAAATTTTTCCGTATCAACTGATGTTGGTAGATAGGCTTCTTCTAAAATCTTCAACAAGACCTTCCGGTGATTCTCGGAAGTTAAGACCAAATCCAAAATTGATATTTGTTGTGGAGCTTCTTTTAAGCTTAAAACCACTGTGGCTTCGTTATGACCCATAGTGCGGAGAAATTTTTCAATCTTCTCCCTAGGTATTTTCCCCTTTGATTTGATGGTAGACTTCATTACTCATTGGGGAAGATACAGTGGATTTTCTTTCGACACTGCAGCAGTTGTATGTGAGGTGGATCCTTCACCTTATCCATAATTCCATGGAACTTTGCGCAAGCTAACAATAGGATATTGTGCTCTGCACGGCAAGTTGATTGGCTCGGGAGCGGCCACTTTCAAAGGATTGTTGCTTCCCTTGAGTTGAATTGTTGGCATTGTGAGTGATTGATTAATCCTATCAACTTAAGTGGATATGACTGCTACCACACTTTTCCACTTAGTCGGACCTGAATTCTCACTTGCATGTAACACAGTATTGTCGTCCGCTAGGCGCAGGACACCACTGTCGATTAGATTTTGGATAAGGTGGCGGAGTGCCAAAGCATTCTTACATCTTTGTGACCCATGAGGCTGGGAGTGATATTGACATACTCCATCAGAGTTGTACTGCCCTAAACGGGGGTTGATTGGACGTAGAAGGGAACTAATCCTTCCTTCATTGATTAACATATGAAGGATTTCCTCCATAGGTTGGCCCAAATAGGTGAATTCCCTTTTGTTGGCAAAATCCCGACGGGCCTTGGCATTTGCTCTCCTTGTCACTTTGTCATCCAAAGATTTCATTTCATTTACGAAAGTGACGAGGGAATATTCATGACAAGAGGTAGGAGACCGGCATGCTCCTGGCTGATTAATTGACGTGTAACCTGATGCTGATAAGTCACCAGTTCCGCCAATTGCTCAATTTGCTTGCAAAGAGCTTTCATCTTTCGTTCCATTGTGAACTGGAACTTGGCATAATCCCATCTATTATCACCTTCTTTGAGGGTCTGGGAGGATTCACAGCTAAAATTGGAACTCTGTCTGTTGCTCCAATTGATCATGTTGACCTCTTCTTCTATGTGTTAAGGAAGAGGGTTGTCTTGAACGTGAGGCTGATCTGGTTTGGTGACCACGATCTCCCCGTTGTCTATCAGGTCCTGGATCTTGTGTTTCAAGGCCCAACAATCCTAGGTATCATGTCCAGGTGCCCCGACATGATAAGCACATTCGAAAGCGAAGATTGAAACCCGAATCCATTAGAAATTTGGCCGATGGAAGAAGATGTATAATTTTCTGTTGTGTTGTCAGAAGAGTGAGAATGTTCTCGAGGGTATCCCCTAAGGGTGTAAACACTCGAGGGCGTTTGACTTCTCCACCTTTTGGTATTGGAGGGTTCGTAGACTGTGCTTCTTAAAAGGGTGTGTAGTTTCTCCTTTGAATATGCATGTTTTGATTGCCTTTTTGACCCTGTAGTATCAGGGAAACATCTTTCTCTTTCTTTTTATGGACCCACTGGGGGTTGTTTCCATAATTTCTTGATTGGATGTGATCAGCAACAGCTTTAAGGGCAGCTAGGTCTTGAATCTTTTCGGACTTCAAACCCATCTCAGCCATCTCCCCATGTTTGACCATTTCAGAAAATGGTTTGCCGATGCTGGCTAAAACTCTCTGATAGAATGGAGCTTCTTGTATGTCTATGAAAGTCATGACCATCTCTGATTCTGTCATGGAAGGACTAACTTGGGTAGCCAGGCGTCTCCACCTTTGAGCATACTCTCTGAAAGACTCGTAGACTGTTTCTTAATCTTGGTAATTTGATACCGATCAGGAGCCATCTGAGATTGAAAGCTGTATTGAGTGAGGAAAACATGTACTAGCTCTTTCCAGCTATGGATCTTTGAATTGTCTAATCTTTTGTACCACGAACGGGCTTCTCTAGTTAGACTCTTTTGGAACAATTGTATTCTGAGCTTTTCGTCCTCTGCATAAGATCCAAGTTCTCCAATAAACACTTTTAAATGTGTGTAAGGATATCCTAACCCGTCATATTTCTTGAAGTCAAGAGTTTTAAACTTTTCTAGGTAATGAACACCAGGGAAAATGCAAAAATCAGCATATGAAACACTCCTGTGTGTTCCAATTCCTTTGATAGCACGACGGGTCTCTTCCATTTGGAGGACTTTCTTTTTGATGTCACCAGTGTCTGGATCTCCAATGGGATGGGCAGCATCATGAGTTTTGTTGGTCGTATCCAACTGCAGTTCAGGTATTGTAATGACCTGGGTTCCCCCTTCTGCGGAGGATTCAGAATGTATGGGTATTTTTGGACCCTGATTGGAATGGTGTAGTTCTTTGAGTAAAACAGCCAAATCTGTAATTTGTTTGCTTAATCAAAGTGAATTCTTTCTTGAGAGAGCTGGATTAAGGTCGGTCTACCGTCCGATGATGACATGATTATTTGTAGGCTGTAGCCTTTTTGGACTTTAACCGGGTAGTAGGTCTGATTGGTTCCCTACAAAAGACTTGCATAGTTTAGTCTTTAGGGAATGTGTATAATAACATGTTATGTGATGTGTCCATTTTAGGAATTTTATCCTGCAAAACGGATGTCAGCTATTTGTAGCATGTTAATATGTATGTGTACACATTTCTTCATATTTCTCATTATATGGAGATAGATATGGAATGTAATTACAAGTAATTGTGTTTACAAGTAATTGAAATGAGAGCATGAAGAGACTTTCCTCCGTTTTGGGTTTATCAGAGGCTAACCTATCTTAGGTTACTCTCGCGGCTTTTTGGCATGAAGGTTCCCAAATCATCGCAATCTACTTGATGGGAAGTTAATCCGGTCTTTCAACTGGAGCGAATTTGGGTGGTGCCTTTCCTGAGCCTCGGAGAATTAGTCTTCTCACGAGTCCAGTAATCAAACACCGATGGGATAGCCTCCTTGTGGAGGGACCACACAACATACAATCACATACATCGCGTCTCACCGTATGAAAATGATGACATATGCGAAGCACTAATATCACAAGCAGATATGGTGTGAAGCACTAATATCACAAGCAGTTTATAGTGCGAAGCACTAAGTGCTATCAGGAAATGCATTCGTACACATTCATCAAATGTAATGCAACATCCACACATAAGTAGATAACAGTTTTGAAAAGATTGTAATAGCGACTTAAGTCCTCTTACTGGAGTCCCCAGCAGAGTCGCCACCTGTCGACGTCGGGATTTTTAGATATCCCTTTCCGTTACTTGTTCTTTCGTGTTCTCATTTTAGGTGAGATTTGTTTGAAAAAACAAGTGAAAAAGGTCCGACATGTATAATGTCGACGATGGACTATTAAGAGTCGCCAGTTGGTTTTTAAAATAGTTGTACCAACACAACCAAGAAAAGGTTTGCACATTGACCCAGTGATGTGACACTGCTAAACGGGTTGGTGAAACCGAGATTCATTAGGGTCCGGGGACTTGGTTATGCTGAGGGAAGGTGTTAGGCACCCCCCCCCCCCCGACATCCATGTTACCACGGTGACCGCCTCTTTTCAAGAAACTATTATCTAAATATGTGTGTGTGTGGGTCAATGTGTTGTTATTTGGAAGTAGTGTGAGGCCTTGTTCGCACCTATATACACAGGGTTTGAATTTATGTAAAAATTTAGTTTTAAGCAAGATATGGCAGTGATGTTTTATAAAAGAGGTTTTTCAAACCACGATGCTCAATAGTAATTGAGACCTTTACACTCCCATTTTATTAAGTGTTTGATTGATTGATTTTATTTAATGAGATGTGAGGCATCCTTACGAAAATAATGTACAAAATAATGCCGAATTCCTCGTGGGTATGGAAACCATCTGAGGAAATTGAGACACCGCAGAGAATAATTTACAAGTAACTACAATTTGAAAATGTCCATCACGGGAACCGAATCTAGATCCAATGGGCTGAATCTGTGATCACATGATTCCTAGGCGCACAAGATACCGCAATTTGTATGAAAGTAGTAAGCAGGTATATATATAAAAGCTGTAAATATATATATACAGACATGATCACCAACCACAAAGCACCTCCATGGGGGATCAGAAATGTAAATAAAGTCATTAAAAAGTTATCAACCGCCACGGAGAGAAACTCAGGCGGGACAAAACATAAATAAAGTCAGAAGCTATCAACCGCCACGGAGGAACTCCAAAGGGACAAAATGTAAAGAAAGATGTACAAAGCGATCAAACTGACCACGAAGTAAACTCCAAAAGCAGATTTAAATGTAAAAAAAAAGTCAGAAAAGCAATCAACCACCACAAAGAGAACTCCAGGTGGGACGAAAAATGTTTATATATATATATAAGCAATAAACGCACCGGATGTAAAATCCAGGCTCATCGAACAGAGTTCGACAGCAGTTCATATATATAAGTATATATATATAAGCGAATAAACGCACCGGATATAAAATCCAGGCTTATCGAACAGAGTTCGACCACAATTCATATATATATGTATATATAAGTGAATAAACGCATCGAACGTAAAATCCAAGCTCATCGAACAGAGTCCGACCACAGTTCATATATATAAAAGCGATAAACGCACCAGACTGAAGTCTAGGCTCATCGAACAGAGTCCGACACATAGTTAATATATATAAGTATATATATATATTAAAGCAATAAACGCTCCAGATCGAAGTCTAGGCTCATCGAACAAAGTTCGACACACAGTTCATATATATATATATATATATATATATATATATATATATATATATATATATAAGCAAATAAACGCTCCAGACTGAAGTCTAGGCTCAATCGAGGCATAACTCGATAATGTTAGTCAATATATATATAACTATATATATATATATATATATATATATACAGACTGAAATGAAACCACGGACCGAAGTCCGGGCAAAAGCAAGCAACACGACACTCAACGTGAAAAAGGGTGTGTGCAAGGATGAAGAGAAAGACTCTAAAGTGTGCGAGAAAGCTTACAGTTGACTGCCAAAGAAGACTTCTATATCTTTAAAGTGGGTAAACACTGGCTTTTGTAGATACAAAAGAGGCTATATATGAGCTCACAGGTGTTTAAAATGAGAAGTACTACACGGGGTGAGTGCAGAGCAAATTGGGCAGGGTTTCCTCGCCGTTTTCTCTTGCAAAATGGGCAGCCCAAGCCCTCTATTTATAGACGAAGTAGCTGCAGGTGTACCAGAGGCAAACCGGGTGGGCCCAAGTTTTTCGGGTCGGGTCGTCTCGTAGTGCGTGCACTAGGGCACTATAATGTCCACTCGGACTTTCAGAAGTGCAATCCGGGCATCCGTTTGAGGTATACAGGACCTATTTCGGACCGCCGTTATCGACAGTTGTACGATGACATGGGATTAGAGTTTGTACGAAGTCATTGAAGATGGGACGGTGCCTTCCAGTCTTCAAGCTTCAACTTCTATCTGTTACCCCGTACAATAGTCACTCGGGATTGGTTAGTCTTGTGGGACATCGTTGTGTACAGATGTTGAGACGACGTGGCGTGGCATCGCATTGGCTAGATGACGGTGTTGCCCCTCACCGGTGTTATCGCCAGATTGGGCTGATAAAGCAGACGTTGCTCAGGCTTCGCTGAGATTGGACTGCTGCAATTGTTGAAGGTCCTCATTGTCATCTTTGAGGTGTGTCTGTCTTCCCGGTGTTATCGCCGGGTTGGTACAGTGTATCTCGTTGTGAGCGCCAAGATTGAAACTAGTCGCATTTGAAACAAGCATTTTTGGGGTTATCGCCGAAACTGCATTCCTTGGGGTTATCACCAAGGTTGGTGGCTATTCCCATGGTTGGGACTGAGACTGGATACCTCGGGATTATATCCGAGATTAATCGGTCTTCTCCTGGTTGTGTTTCGGTATTGTATCTGCACGCCTCGGGGTTATCTCCGAGATTGGAATTGTTACTCCCAGAGTGTGATCCGGGGTTGATCTTTGAACTTAGGTAGTATCCGGTATGGATATGGATTGTCTTTCAGGGTTCCCTCTCAAAAGACGAATTTGTCCTCCTGCAATGTTAGTGATAGTAGTACAGAAAATTTCGAGTGTCTACAATACCATTGTAAGGTCTTGTGGTCAAGGCACCACGAGAGTTATATATATTTATATTAAAACTCACGACTTATCTATTGTCGTACTCGCACGCACGACGTTCAACGATTGTATAAATGAAGTTTATATTTGATTTTATACAGCAGATGTCGGCAACTTAGAATGGGTCGTGTGGACCTATTTTGGGGGCGTCACAGGTTTGGTCACCTAATTGCGCGCCAATAAGGAGAAATCCTTATCGGAAAGCCCCCTCTTTCCTGGGAACGACCTGGTTGTCAATATTGTGATTCTGTGATATTATTTGTAAATAATTAATTATTGATTTATATGATAAGGAAATATTTATTTTATGTGGATATAAATGATGGATATATTTATTGTGGCTATAAATGAAGGAATTAATGCTAAGGTATTTTATCAGTATTTTGTCGGAATGAAAGTTTTGAAAATCGTCCGTATGTGAATTTCGGTCATTTTTCGTTTGGAATTTAGAAAAATTTGAACTTACAAAGTTGTAGATAATTTAATTTCCTATGGAGTAGACATGAGATTCAAAATTTTCTGATAAAAGGGCTATTTATTATGAATTATTGAAGTTTCAGAAATAAATGTTTTTATTAAAAATATGGTGGGCCCCACTTTTGGTTGGTGAGAAATGAAATGTGCTGGAATTTATTTTCAAAGGTGGTAGGCTTGAATAGTAGCAAGTTAGTCTGCTATGGCGTTCTAAGCATTTTCCTATAAATAGGGTGCTTAGTTAGAATTGAAAATCACACCAGAAACAAGTTTTGTCTCTTTCTCTCTCTATATTATCGAGCGTAGTTTGTGAGTATTTATATACTTTGTGAGTTACTATTCATCAGTGCAAGTTTCCTTCAGCCTTATACCGATATTCCGATCAGAAGTACTGTTATTTTGAGGTAAGAGATGTTATTTTCTTCATAATAATGTTATTCTTAATATATCATTATACCGAAATATTGGTATACAATTTATTGTGGAATTTCTACCTTTTTGTGTCAGGGTTACTTTTCACGTATACGACATTATTCACGTATACGGCACTATTCACAGAAAAAATGAAATTTTCTTTTCTTTGTCCAAGTTGTCTATTATGGTTACTATCTTTGATTGTATCCATGTTTTGATTTTTATTCTTGAATTTTGCTCCACAATTGATTATCATAAGGTATTTTTGAACTTGGATAAACTAAAGTACGAATCCCTAATCTTTGATCTTTTATCTCACTGGATTCATTTTCTTTAAGATATTTTTCATCATCCTCAGTCCTAAATGATGATATTACTGAATATCTTTGGCCTGTAGTGCAAAGATGAATGATTAACTGATGAATATCTTTGGCCTGTAGTGCAAAGATGAATGATTAATCGATGAATATCTTTGGCTCAGATGGTAAAAAGATGAATGATTACATAATGAATATCTTTGGCCCGTAGTGCAAAGATGAACAGGTGTTGAGATGAACATGACCAACTGGTGATACAAATGAATATCATTAGCCTGTAGTGCAAAGATGAATATTTGATTCAAGATGTATATTAATTGATGTTACAGGGATAAAATATTGATGATGGACTTTTAAATCTTAGAAGATAGTAGAATTCTTTCTCTACTTGACTCTTCTAATGGATTGTTGTTTCCAATGCAGTTGTTGATCTAAAACTTGTTGTCTATTATATTTTATCAGATTTTTCCCTGTTGAAGACTAATGATAAATTGTTGTATACTATCTTAGTCATAATATTCTTTACTGGACTAGTTGAGCTCACCCATTTCCTTTTTGTTCCATTTTTCTTCTTAGAAAGTGAGAACATAGCAGGAACTAGCCAGGGTATGAAGTGATGGTTAAGGATAGTTGTATTAGTAGTCATCACTATTTTGTAAAATAGTGTATCAATAATTGTAATGAGGACTCCTTTTGAGTTTGTATACTCTCTATTAGACAATTTTTGTATTCAAACTCATAGTATATGTGTCGTCGTATTTTGCACGACAATTGTATTACTGAAGTTGTATTTGTTTATGTACCATGTATTTGGTGACTCAGAATGGGTGATGTATACCTATTTTAGGAGCGTCACAGTTGGTATCAAAGCTTAGGGATATGATCCCTGGCTGAGATGTGAGATAAGAACTAGGAGGGGAGAGACGGGGAATTCCTTCGCTAGTATGACCTGACTAAGTTTATTTGGTATTTATTTGGTCGGTCAAAGTATAGGGATAATATGTGACATGTCAATTAACCCTTATTTTGTGGCAGTATTTGAGAATGGTAGCCGAAAATATTAATAATGGAGTGAATGAGACCGTGGAGACACCTTTAATCATCACCCAGGAGAATATGCAATAGGAAGGCAATATTCCTCCTGTAAACAACACTACCGAACAAATAATGAATAATGGGATGTTTAGAAGCTTTTTGTAGTTCATGCAAAACCAGACGAGGGAGACTCGTGTACAAAATACGGGTGGAAATGATAGCAATGCGTGACTTGTCACAACCAAGCAGTTCAAGGAGTTGGGACCACCAAAATTTGTAGGAAAGCCGGATTCGATTAAGGCGGAAACGTGGGTCAAGCAAATTACCAGGATATTCAATGTCTTGGGATGCACGGAGGAACAGAAGGTTCCTTTCGCCACCTTTATGTTCCGTGGTGAGGCAGACTACTAGTGGGAGTCTATGAAGCGTACCCAGCCTGCTGCACTCAACATGTCTTAGGAAATGTTTCAGAAACTATTTAATGACAAGTACTTTCCTGAAAGTATTCATCATAAGATGGAGGTAGAGTTTATCAAACTGGAAAAAATAATATGATGGTGTCCCAGTACGAGGCGAAGTTCGCAAAGTTATCCAGGTTTCCACCTCATTTGGTAGAGAATGAGGAACGAATGACACGGATGTTTCTGAGAGGTCTAAAACCCGAGATTCGGCAATAACTTATATCTTATAAATTTTCTTTATATTCAAATGTTGTAAATAGGGCTCAATTATTAGAGCGAGAGAATGAGTATGCTCAACCGAGGGACCACAATCAGGGTCATACCAGTGATAAACTCTTGCGAAGATTATACCTTATTAGATACCGGTTCTACCCATTCTTTTATCTTTCTTGCTTGTGCTCAACGTTTAAACTTAACTGCGGAGGAATTAGACTTGGACTTATCTATTGAGACTCCGTTAGGAGAAACTTTCATTACATCTACTGTTTATAAATCGTGCTTGATTCAAGTTGGAACCATAACATTACCTGTCGATCTTATTTCGTTAAAAATACTTGCTTTTGATGTGATTTTAAGAATTGATTGGTTAACCACTCATCATGCTAAAATTGATTGTTTTCATAAGGTTGTTAGTTTTCATATTCCTAACCAACCTGTTATTCGAATTCAAACAACAAAACCACTAAAGTCAATCACTGTCATATCAAGCCATAAAGCTATTCGTTTATTGAAAAATGGATGTCAAGCTTTCTTAGCCCATGTCACGGACTTGAACAAAAACATGTCAGATTTGAATAATATTTCTGTTGTTAATGAATTTCCTGACGTATTTCTTGAAGAACTTCCCGGTCTACCCCCAGAACGTGAAGTTGAATTCTTTATTAACCTTGAATCTGGTACAAAGCCCAATTCTAAAACCCAATATCGAATGGCTCCTATTGAACTTCAGGAGTTAAAGGTCCAACTACAAGAGTTATTGGACATCGATTTCATTCGTCCTAGTACATCTCCTTGGGGTGCTCCTATTTTATTTATAAAGAAGAAAGACGGGAGTATGCAACTTTATATTGACTACCGAGAATTGAACCATGTCATCATCAAGAATAGGTATCCGCTACCTCGCATTGATGACCTGTTTGACCAGTTGCAAGGAGCGCAATTCTTTTCAAAGATCAATCTTCATTCTGGATATCATCAGTTGAAGATTAAAACTGAGGATATTCCGAAGACTGCCTTCAGAACTCGGTACGGGCATTATGAATTCTTAGTCGTGTCTTTTGGATTGACTAATGCTCTTGCTACTTTTATGGATATGATGAACCGTGTGTTCAAAGAATATTTGGATCAGTTCGTTGTTGTCTTTATTGATGACATCATCATCTATTCCAAAAGTCGTGAAGATCATGAGCACCATTTGAAGCTGGTACTGCAAAGGCTTCGTGATAACAAGCTATATGCCAAGCTGAAGAAATGCGAGTTCTGGCTTAAGGAAGTAGCATTCCTTGGGAAAGTGGTGTCAAAACATGGAGTATCTGTCGACCCAACGAAGATTGAAGCAATACAAAGTTGGGAGACACCAAAGTCGATGACCGAAGTATGTAGCTTTCTGGGCTTAGCTGGTTACTATCGGAGATTCGTGGAAGGATTTTCTCGAATCGCTACACCATTAACTCAGCTGACTTGTAAAGATACAAATTTCGGTTGGAGCGTGGATTGTGAGAAGAGTTTTCAAGAACTCAAGAGGAGAATAATTTTGGCACCTGTTCTGACAATACCATCTGGTTCGGATGGATTTGTTATCTATAGCGATGCTTCAGGCAAAGGGTTAGGATGTGTTCTCATGCAACATGTTAAAGGCATAGCCTATGCCTCGCGACAACTCAAAGAATATAAGAAGAATTATCCTACTCATGATTTGGAGTTGGCAATAGTCATTTTCGCATTAAAGATCTGGAGACACAACTTGTATGGGGAGAAAGTGGAGATCTATACAGATCATAAAAGTCTCAAATATTTCTTCACCCAAAAGGAACTCAACATGCGACAATGACGTTGGTTCGAGCTGTTAAAAGATTACGATCATACCATCCAATATCATCCTGGAAAAGCAAACGTGGTAGCTGACGCATTGAGTAGAAGATCATATGCGGGTACGAGTGTAATGTTGTTAACACAAAGGTCCATTTTGTATGACTTGCAAAGGATGGAGATAGAGGTAAAGGCACCAAGTACCCACGTGATGATATCTAGCATACGAGTAGAACCGACTTTAATCGATAAAGTTAAAGCTGCTCAAGTTATAGACATGGAGCTGATACGTATGAAGAAGAAAGTGCAAGAAGGTGTTATTCCAGAAGCAAGAATCGATGAAGAAGGAATACTTCGAGTCAACTCCAGACTTTGTGTTCTTAACGATTCTGACTTGAAGCATAGAATCGTGATGGAGACACACAACACACCATTTTCAATCCATCCTGGTAGTACCAAAATGTATCATGATCTTTGACATACATTTTGGTGGAGTAATATAAAGAGAGAGATCTCAGAGTTTATCTCGAGGTGTTTAACTTGTCAACGTGTAAAGGCGGAGCATCAAGTGCCAAAGGGTCCATTGCAACCACTTGAGATTCTGAAATGGAAGTAGGAACACATTACTATAGATTTCGTTACGGGTCTTCCCAAGGTTTCTCAAGGAATAGATGCGATTTGAGTCATTGTTGATAGATTAACCAAGTCTGCCCATTTCTTGCCTATACGGGAGACTTATTCCCTAGAACGTCTTGCTCGTATGTACGTAGATGAGATTGTGAGATTGCATGGCATACCAGTATCCATAGTTTTGGATCGTGACCCAAGATTCACTTCACGATTTTGGGTTAGCTTACAGAAAGCTATGGGCACGGATTTATGATTCAGTTCGGCATACCATCCTCAAACAGACGGACAATCAGAGAGGACTATTCAAACTCTTGAAGATCTATTAAGACTTAGTGTCCTAGATTTCAAAGGGAGTTTGGATAAGTACCTACCATTGATGGAATTCTCCTACAATAACAGTTATCAAGCAAGTATAGGCATGGCTCCATTTGAAGCATTATATGGACGAAAATGTCGTTCTCCAGTATGCTGGGATGAGGTGGGTAAAGCAACGTTGTTGGGACCAGAATTGGTACGTATAACTACAGAAAAGATCCAAGCGATTCGACAACGTATACAAACGGCATAGGAACGTCTTTCCTCTATTTATTATTGTGAATAATAAGGTATTAAATTGATATAATGTTTTCGTTATGGGTGAAATGTGCAAATTTTACAAAATAAGAAAGTGGTTATAAAATATTCATTGTTGTCGGGGAATATTCGTTTGGTCGTGGAATATTCTTGCTGTCGGGGAATATTCGTACGACGGCGTAGCCATTTATGGGCCCCATAACGGAAAATGGTCGGATGAAGAAAACGACAAGTTTAAGTTTTTATAAATAACGGCATAGTTGTTACCGTTAACACTGTTGGAATACCCAGTTGTTAAAATACGATGTCTGGCGTGGTTGCATAATAGCACACCAGACAAGATTGCGATATTTTTGAATTATTGATTCTTATGCAAGAAGACACTACTCAATAATTGTTACAGTAATTAATATTCAATATTTTATTTTATTGATTAAATAATTTCTACGTTGATATTTTATATTATTGTTGTTTCAATAATTGTCACTGCACAGTATTTCCCATTATCAGATCAATAATTCATATTATTTGAATAATATTATTAGATAGCATTATTGGCAATGTCTAAGGAAGTTCTGTCTAGGAAAGGTGTTTGGTCACCTAATTGCGCGCTAATAAAGAGAAATCCTTATCGGAAAGCCCCCTCTTTCCTGTGAACGACCTGGTTGTCATAATTGTGATTCTGTAATATTATTTGTGAATAATTAATTATTGATTTATATGATAAGGAAATATTTATTTTATGTGGATATAAATGATGGATATATTTATTCTAGTTATAAATGAAGGAATTAATGCTGAGGTGTTTTATCGATATTTTGTCGGAATGGAAGTGTTATTTATTATGAATTATTGAAGTTTCGGAAATAAATATTTTTATTAAAAATATGGTGGGCCCCACTTTTGGTTGGTGAGAAATGAAATGTGTTGGAATTTATTTTCAAAAGTGGTAGGCTTGAATAGTAGTAGGTAAAGCCATCAGGTAGCAGGTTAGTCTGCTATAGCGTTCTAAGCATTTTCCTATAAATAGGGTGCTTAGTTAGAATTGAAAATCACACCAGAAACAAGTTTTCTCTCTTTCTCTCTCTATATTATCGAGCGTAGTTTATGAGTATTTAGATACTTTGTGAGTTGCTATTCATCGCTGCAAGTTTCCTTGACTTTATATCGATATTCCGATCGAAATCATTGTTATTTTGAGGTAAGGGATGTTATTTTCTTCATAATGATGTTATTCTTTCAATATCATTATACCGAAATATTGGTATTGATTTTATTGTGAAATTTCTATCTTTTTGTGTCAGGTTACTATTCACGTATACGACGTTATTCACGTATACGGCACTATTCACGAATACGGCACTATTTACAGAAAAAATGAAATTTTCTTTTCTTTGTCCAAGTTGTTTATTATGGTTACTATCTTTGATTGTTTCCATGTTTTGATCTTTATTCTTGAATTTTGCTCCACAATTGATTATTATAAGGTCTTTTTGAACTTGGATAAACTAAAGTACGAATCCTTAATCTTTGATCTTTTATCTCACTGGACTCGTTTTCTTTAAGATATTTTTCATCATCCTCAGTCCTAAATGGTGATATTACAGAATATCTTTGGCTCAGTAGTGCAAAAGATGGTCGATTAATCGATAAATATCTTTGGCACGTAGTAAAAAGATAAATGATTATCTAATGAATATCTTTGGATGCAGTAGTGCAAAGATGAGCAGTGTTGAGATGAACATGACCAATTCGGTGGTGATACAAATGAATATCTTTGGCACATGTAGTGCAAAGATGAATATTTGATTCAAGATGTATATTGATTGATGTTACAGGGATAAAATATTGATGATGGACTTTTAAATCTTAGAAGATAGTAGAATTCTTTCACTACTTGACTCTTCTAATGGATTGTTGTTTCCGTTGCAGTTGTTGATCTAAAACTTGTTGTCTATTATATTTTATCAGATTTTTCCCTGTTGAATACTAATGATAAATTGTTGTATATTATCTTAGTCATAATATTCTTTATTGGGCTAGTTGAGCTCACTATTTTCCTTTTTGTTCCATTTTTCTTCTCAAGAGGTTAGAACATAGCAGGAACTAGCTGGGGTATGGAGTGATGGTTAAGGATAGTTGTATTAGTAGTCCGCACTATTTTGTAAAATAGTGTATCAATAATTGTAATGAGGACTCTAATTGAGTTTGTATACTCTCTATTAGACAATATTTGTATTCAAACTCACAGTATATGTGTCGTCGTATTTTGCATGACAATTGTTTTACTAAAGTTGTATTTGTTTCTGTACCATGTATTTGGCGACTTAGAATGGGTGATGTATACCTATTTTGGGGGCGTCATAATAGCAATGTGCGGCTTGTCACAGCTAAGCAGTTCAAAGAGTTGGGACCACCAAAATTTGTGGGAAAGCCGGATCCGATCAAGGCAGAAACGTGGGTTAAACAAATTACCAAGATATTTGATGTCTTAGGATGCACGGAGGAATAGAAGGTTCCATTCGCCACCTTTATGTTCCATGGTGAGGCAGATTACTGGTGGGAATCCGTGAAGCGTATGTTGCCTCTTTTATAGTTCTTATAAAAGAGCTCTAACTCATGCAAGCATACACGGGTCAACAAGTAATACAGAGTAAGTAAAGTATCGATCCCACAGAGAAAGTTGTTAACCTTAGACTACTATGCATTAATTAACTCACTATATTTATATGCTAAGACTAATGACATCAATTGTTGATTTGAACTAATTATGATTACCAACTAAAAATACAAATATAAATGGACTAAATATAATGTGGAAACAATGGGATCCTAACTTCTTCAATATTTCGCTTAATCGTCATATATCATGCAAGAAGTGTTCACATATCACAGGATAATAGCCAAGAGCACAAAGAGAGTTATAACCATTTTTCAATGCACTATAACCAACTCACATATCATCTACAGATGTTAGAATCTATGTAATCACCAATACCATCACAATTACCATATTCCTATGCGCAATTGTAATCCTTTGATTTTAAGCACAACCCTTATTCTAGCTCATACGGTGAAACAGTATATTCCTATCTGATTCACAAAATATGCAAGACTTACTCTAGCCCCATATTCGCATGCTATCATGATTAAAATCCATATTTTATATGTTCATTTCCAATTCCATACAAATACTAAAACAAATGATTATCAGTCATTCATACATGTAAAACAACCATGATAGATAACTCATATGATATGCAAAACAAATCTAACATTTAGATGTACAACCACACAACATATTGAAATCCGTTAGAATCTCATAATGGGGTTTAGTTCACGACTGAACCAAAAGTCATTATGGGATCAATGTTAAGCATGATCAATAAACAAGCAATCAAAGTAAGAAGGATAGAACGATCAAACCCAATCGCTGAATAGAAATCAAAGATTAACTATTAAATCCACAAAGAAATCCAATAAACAATAATCAATATCCACGATGACAGAGATCTCCAAGAAGAAGTAGAGAAAAATAGACGTTATGGCTTTCTCCTACGTTGGAATCTCTCCCAAGGTGTAAACCCTAGTTTCTACTATGAAAAGAGAGAAGATGGAAGTAGCTATCTAGCCCCCAAGGGGTGGAATATGTCTTACATGATGATAATATGTCTAATATATAAGCCCTAATTGAACCCCCCACTCAATCACGCTTCAATTGCTCTGTTTAGTGAAAAGTCATCTTTAGTCATCGCTCGAAGTTGCGCGGCCACGTAGGCGGGCGCGCAACTTGCAGAAACTTGCAGAAAATCGCGTTTTTTGGCTTAGGGTCGCACGGCCGCGCGCTCAAATTCGCGCGCCCGTGAGGTCCATTTTCTGCTGCAGTGTCCTCTGGTAAAATGACCATAACCTTTGATCCGGGAAGAGTTACGGTGCCTGCCACCTATCAAATCGAAGATATCGACGAGATCTACAACTTTCATTCTTTAATGATTGAGAAATTCCGGCCGGATGAAGGTTGAAATCGAGCTAGAAGGGACTACTATGAAAATGGCGAATCAAAACAGCGTAGTTTGACGTCCGTCGGTACAACGATCATAACTCTTGCATCCGAACTCCGATTAGAGCAATTCAAGATGTTCCGAAAAGCTATGAAGATGCTCTACAATGTAGGCTAAGTTCCAAATCAAGAACATGAAGTAACATGAAAGCCCAAATGATATCCGGATTGCCTTTTCTTTACATTTTCTTTGTGTTTCCTTACAATAATCGCTCACACCACTTCCAAACATAAAATCTACAAAATAAACACAAAATGCATGAAAAGTAACTAAGACGCATGAATATAAGCGACTAATTCAAGTAAAAGATACCGGATAAATGCATAAAAATCCACTTATCACACCCCCAAACTTAAACCGTTGCTTGTCCTCAAGCAACAACAATGCTAATGCAATCTACATGCTATGCAAGCTACGCTACTATGACAATGAATCCCCAGATTTCTAGCCATGTTAAGAATTCCAATAAGTCATGCCTCAGAGAAATATCAAGATCCAAGAACAAAGCATCAAACTAAGCTAAAGGCATAATGACATACAATCATATAATCCTAACTTGCTATAAAGATGATGTGTGTGTGTGTCTGATGTGTTCACAGATAAGCTTGACAAAGGTGAAAATACCACATGCTTTATTACTTAAGGCAGAAAATTGAAGTTTAACTCAAGAAGTGCATATACTAATGAGACATCAACTACTCCAACACATCAATACACACTAAGGTTCAACAGTGGGTTTATTCTGCTCTGTTTTTACTCACGAGGGCGATTCTCGCACTTTCCCGCGGTGTTTATTGATTTTTTTTTATAGCGAGTGCGTTTTACGCTCCATCTCACTTTCCATTTCCATTTAAACGAGTGCGTTTTACGCTCCATCTCGCTTTCCATTTCCATTTAAACGAGTGCGTTTTACGCTCCATCTCGTCCCAATAGCAAGCATACCCATGTGTTCTCAAAGTTTGAGTATCTGTGTTTTCATAGTCTATGTCTCACTTCCTACACAATTATATCATTAAAAACAACATTTTCCTCTCAACAGACAAGTGTGCTAATCTTAACCAACAAGCAAATAGGAACATTGTCGTGCTACCTGGTAACATCTAAACAGCAAGCATGAATTATATCATGTATAAAATTATAACTAAGCTCAAGATATCAACCAAATTCAAAAATCTATCAAATTTCTATGTCATCGTTGGCCAAATTAGAATTTAACTACCTGAAAACCTGGGATTATGTAATGTTATGCAACTAAACACATACTAAGTAAACAAGACAAAAGAAAACTAAAATAAAAAATAGATAAAAATACAAAAAAATTCATACCAAAATACCCCGACTATGCAACTTAAACATGCAATCAAACTATATGCAACAACTACTCACTATAACCCAATACCCCCAAACTTAAAATAAACAATGCCCTCATTGTAATTAAAATTGAAAGAATACTCCCCTAAGTGGCAATGTCATCTCCGTTCGCCTCCTCATGATCTGCTAGTATATCAGGCGATGGCTAAGTTTGAGATATTCTGTAGTTGGAAACTAAGTGTGGGCTTCAAACTGTCCAAACGCTTTAGTCAGAAATTCTAAGAATTCAGTAATTTTTTTTTTACGACTGAGCTATCGCGCGGCCGCGCGGTGTTTGGCTTGTAGGGTCGCGTGGCCGCGCGACCCTGTACCTTGGTAGCTTCAATTTTTGACTACTATTTGATCCTGAATGCTTATAGCAATTGGATTGAACCTGAGAGGAGAAACAATCAAACTATTATTAATACTTACCACTCTCTAACCTCTACTAAATATGGAAATGTAAATAAGAATTAAACAAGGAGGGAGAAAGATTGGATGGGGTGCCTCCCATCTAGCGCCTACTTATAGTCAGATTATTTGGACTCTTTTCTTGACACCGCTATCCAATTCCTCTACGATAAGATAAAAACCATCCATCCATTAGAACCGCTATGTGCTTTGGTAGGTTCCCCATCATGAGAATTTGTGAATTGAAGCCACCTAGCATATTTCCTGTACATGATGTCCCTAGTTCCATTGCAATGATAGGTGTTTCTCCCGTTGTATCTGTGAATAGATTTTTGCATTGAGGCATGAAAGATTCAACGGGATTTTCTTCTTCTATTATCTCTTCCGTAGCCCACCACGGTTTGTAAGAGACCTCATAATCGCAGAAATTATTGCTTTGGATGTGACTACCAAGGGGACATGGGTGTGCAAAGTTCACTGAATTTTTTAACTCTAATTGAGAAGGCACTTGGGGTATTATACAAGTCAGCTCATGTTCTTTATTTTCCATACCCCCAGTTGTCTCCTCAAAGTCCACTCCTTTCAGTTCATTCAGTGGCATGTACACTTCTGGCTCTCCATCGATTTCATCATCCATGTCATAGCACCAATTGTTTGGAGGGCGATTGTTCAAGGCTTCGAACATTTGATCCATATGATTCTGAAGCATTCGAATTGACCTCTCTTGCTCAATCATCTTTTCCTCAGTTGATGCTACAACTTTGAACCACAAATCCTCCTATCTTGAATTATCTTGTTCAGTTTCAAAATCCATGTATTGAGGACCATTTGTTAGAGAATGAGGAACGAATGACGCGGATGTTTCTGAGAGGTCTAAAACTCGAGATTCGACAATATCTTATCTCTCATAAATTTTCTTTATATTCAGATGTTGTAAACATGGCTCAATTATTAGAGCGAGATAATGAGTATGTTCAACTAAGGGACCACAACCAGGATCATACCGGTGGCAGCAGTCATCGGAGCAATGACAACCAGTGGGGAGGAAAACATTCGAACAAAAGTGGTAACCACTCTGGTGGTAATCGTGGCCATGATGGTAGAAGAAGCGAGTCGGGGGGATATTTCAAAAAGATAAGGTACAATAATGATAATATGAAGACGTCAGCACAAACATCAACTTTTTCTAGGGGAGGATAACGATCATTGGTCGTTTGTTATAAATGCGTGAAAGAGGGACACATCAGCCAAAACTGCCCACAATAATCCAAGGTGTGTTATAACTATAGAAAGGAAGGTCATATAGCTAGAGATTGTCTTGTAGCGAAACGAAGTCTAACGGGGATGGTGACTCCAAAGACTATCCCGGACAAGTTAAAGTCGGTGGTTTTTGGAAGGGCATTTGTCGTGACTGCCCAAAACGCGAGAAACCCGAACGAGGTGATCACGGCTAAGCTAATCATAAACTCTTGCGAAGTTTATACCTTATTAGATATCGGTTCTACCCATTCTTTTATCTCTCCTGCTTGTGCTCAACGTTTGAACTTGACTCCGGAGAAATTAGACCTTGACTAATCTGTTGAGACTCCGTTAGGAGAAACTTTCATTACATCTATTGTTTATAAATCTTACTTGATTCAATTTGGAACCATCACATTACCTGCCAATCTTATTTCATTGAAAATACTTACATTTTATGTGATTTTAGGGATTGATTGGTTATCCACTTATCATGATAAAATTGATTGTTTTCATAAGGTTGTTAGTTTTCATATTCCTAACCAACCTGTTATGCGAATTCAAACAACCAAATCGCTAAAGTCAATCACTGTCATATCAAGCTATAAAGCTATTCCTTTATTGAAAAATGGATGTCAAGCTTTCTTACCCCATATCACGGACTTGAACAAAAACACGTCAGATTTGAATAATATTTCTGTTGTTAATGAATTTCCTGACGTATTTCTTGAAGAACTTCCCGGTCTACCCCCAGAACGTGAAGTTGAATTCTTTATTGACCTTGAATCTGGTACAAAGCCCAATTCTAAAACCCAATATCGAATGGCTCCTATTGAACTTCAGGAGTTAAAGGTCCAACTACAAGAGTTATTGGACATCGATTTCATTCGTCCTAGTACATCTCCTTGGGGTGCTCCTATTTTATTTATAAAGAAGAAAGACGGGAGTATGCAACTTTATATTGACTACCGAGAATTGAACCATGTCATCATCAAGAATAGGTATCCGCTACCTCGCATTGATGACCTGTTTGACCAGTTGCAAGGAGCGCAATTCTTTTCAAAGATTGATCTTCATTCTGGATATCATCAGTTGAAGATTAAAACTGAGGATATTCCGAAGACTGCCTTCAGAACTCGGTACGGGCATTATGAATTCTTAATCGTGTCTTTTGGATTGACTAATGCTCATACTGCTTTCATGGATATGATTAACCGTGTGTTTAAAGAATATTTGGATCAGTTCGTTGTCGTCTTTATTGATGACATCCTCATATATTCCAAAAGTTGTGAAGATCATGAGCACCATTTGAAGCTGGTACTGCAAAGACTTCGTGACAACAAGCTATATATCAAGCTGAAGAAATGCGAGTTCTGGCTTGAGGAAGTAGCATTCCTTGGGCACGTGGTGTCAAAACATGGAGTATCTTTTGACCCGACGAAGATTAAAGCAATACAAAGTTGGGAGCAACCAAAGTCGTTGATCAAAATCGTAGCTTTACGGGCTTATTTGGTTATTATCGGAGATTCGTGGAAGGATTTTCTAGAATCGCTACTCTGTTAACTCAGCTGACTCGGAAAGATATAAAAATTTGTATGGAGCGAAGAATGCGGGAAGAGTTTCCAAGAGCTCAAGAGGAGACTCATTTCGGCACCTGTTTTGACAATACCATCTGGTTCGAATGGATTTGTTATCTACAGCAATGCTTCAGGCAAAGGGTTAGGATGTGTTCTCATGCAACATGGGAAAGTCATAGCCTATGCCTCGCGACAACTCAAAGAATATAAGAGGAATTATCCTACTCATGATTTGGAGTTGACAGTAGTCGTTTTCGCATTGAAGATTTGGAGACACTACCTGTATTGGGAGAAAGTGGAGATCTATACAGATCATAAAAGCCTCAAATATTTCTTCACCCAAAAGGAACTCAACATGCGGCAACGACGTTGGCTCGAGCTATTGAAAGATTATGATCATACCATCCTGGAAAAGCAAACGTGGTAGCTGATGCATTGAGTAGAAGATCATATGCGGGTACGAGTGCGATGTTGTTAACATAAAGGCCCATTTGGTATGACTTGCAAAGGATGGAGATAGAGTTAAAGACTCCAGGGACCCATGTGATGATGTCAAATATACGAGTAGAACCGACTTTAATTGATAAAGTTAAAGCTGCTCAAGCTACGGACCTGGAGCTGATGTGTATGAAGAAAAAAGTGCAAGAAGGTGTTATTCTAGAAGCAAGAATCGACGAAGAAGGAATACTTCGAGTCAACTCCAAACTTTGTGTTCCTAACGATTCTGATGTGAAGCATAGAATCATGATGGAGGCACACAACACA
Source organism: Panax quinquefolius (assembly GCA_020205615.1). Classification (NCBI taxonomy): domain Eukaryota; kingdom Viridiplantae; phylum Streptophyta; class Magnoliopsida; order Apiales; family Araliaceae; genus Panax; species Panax quinquefolius. The sequence goes on along the minus strand of CM035167.1, from coordinate 93,892,182 downwards.
CCGTTTGCAATCCACCCTGAGAGTACCAAAATGTATCACGATCTTCAACATACATTTTGGTGGAGCAATATAAAGAGAGAGATCGCGGAGTTTATATCGAGGTGTTTAACTTATCAACGTGTAAAGGCAGAGCATCAAGTGCCAAAGGGTCCATTGCAACCACTTGAGATTCCGAAATGGAAATGGGAACACAATAACATGGATTTCGTTACGGCTCTTCCCAAGGTTTCTCAAGGCATAGATGCGATTTGGGTCATTGTTGATAGATTAACCAAGTCTGCTCATTTCTTGCCTATACGGGAGACTTATTCCCTTGAATGTCTTGCATGTATATACGTGAATGAGATTATGAGATTGCATGGCATGCCCATATCCATAGTTTCGGATCGTGACCCAAGATTCACTTCACGATTTTAGGTTAGCTTGCAGAAAGCTATGGGCACGGATTTACGATTCAGTTCGGCATACCATCCTCAAACGGATAGGCAATCAGAAAGTATTATTCAAACTCTTGAAGATCTATTAAGACTATGTGTCCTAGATTTCAAAGAGAGTTGGGATAAGTACCTACCATTGGTGAAATTCTCCTACAACAACAGTTATCAGGCAAGTATAGGTGTGTCTCCATTTGAAGAATTATATGGACGAAAGTGTCGCTCTCCAGTATGCTGGGATGAGGTGGGAGAATCAACATTGTTCGGACCAGAATTGGTACGCATAACTACAGAAAAGATCCAAAAGATTCGACAACGTATACAAATCGACAAAAGAGTTATGCGGATCTTCATCGAAAAGAGTGGAATTTAATATTGGGGATCATGTATTTTTACGTATTGCTCCATGGAAGGGAGTTACAAGATTTGGGAAGAGAGGAAAGCTCAAATCAAGATTTGTTGGTCCATTTGAGATTTTTGACCGAATAGGAAATGTGGCTAATAGACTTGCATTACCTCTAAGTATGTCTCGTGTTCATAATGTTTTTCACATATCTATGCACAATAAATATGTGAAAGACCCAAACCACATTATTGAGTTAGAACCAGACAAGATAGTCGAAGATTTAACATACGAGGAGGTACCTATTAAGATCTTGGATAGGAAAAGGCATGTCCTACGCACCAAGGTTATACCACAAGTTAAGGTTTTGTGGAGGAACCATGCTATTGAAGAAATGACCTGGGAGTTGAAATCAGAAATGAAAGCAAGGTATTCTCACCTTTTCGAAACACCAGGTACGTACGTCAGTTTCGAGGATGAAATTTTATAAGGAGGGGAGGTTGTAAGACCCCAACTTTTTAATGAATAAAATTGAATTTCCTCTATACATTATCTTGAAATAATAAGGTGTTAATTTGATATAATACTTTGATTATGGGTGAAATGTACAAATTTTGTAAAATAAGCAAGTGGTTATAAAATATTAATTATTTTCGGGGAATATTCGTTTGGTCGTGGAATATTCTTATTGTCAAGGAATATTCATATGACGGCACAGCCATTTGTGGGCCCCATAACGAAAAACGGTCAGCTGAAGAAAATGACAAGTTTGAGTTTTTACAAATAACGGCGTAGTTGTTACCATTAACACTGTTGGAATACCTGGTGGTTAAAATACAGGAATACACGTGGTTGCACAGTAGCACACGGTATTGCACAGTATTTTTGAATTATTGATTCTTATGTAAGAAAACACTACTCAATAATTGTTACAGTAATTACTTTTCAGTATTTTATTTTATTGATTCAATAATTTCTACGTTGATATTTTATATTATTGTTGTTCTAATAAATGTCACTGCTAGTATCTCCATTATCAGATCAATAATTCATATTATTTGAATAATATTATTAGATAGCATTATTGACAATGTCTAAGGAAGTTCTGCCTAGGAAAGGGATTTGGTCACCTAATTGCACGCCAATAAGGAGAAATTCTTATCGGAAAGCCCCCTCTTTCCTGGAATGACCTGGTTATCATAATTGTGATTTTGTAATATTATTTGTGAATAATTAATTATTGATTTATATGATAAGAAAATATTTATTTTATGTGGATGGATAGGGAAATATTTCTTTTGTGTGGATATAAATGAAGGAAGTAATGTTGATGTGTTTTATCAGTATTTTATCGAAATGGAGGTATTAAAATTCGTTCATATGTGGATTTCGGTCATTTTTCGTTTACAATTTGGAAAAACTTAAATCTACAAAGTTGTAGAGAATTTAATTTCCTATGGAATGGACATAAAATTCGTATTTTTCTGATAAAAGGGCTATTTATTATGAATTATTGAAGTTTCGAAAATAAAATTTTTTGTGACGCACCCAAAATAGGTATACATCACCTATTCTGAGTCGCCAAATACATGGTACAGAAACAAATACAACTTCAGTAGTACAATTGTCGTGCACAATACGACAACACATATACTGTGAGTTTGAATACAAATATTATCTAATAGACAGTATACAAACTCAAAAGGAGTCCTCATTACAATTATTGATACACTATTTTACAAAATAGTGAGAACTACTAAAACAACTATCCTTAACCATCACTCCATACCCCGGCTGGTTCCTTTTTTGTTCTGACCTCCTGAGAATAAAAATGGAACAAAAAGGAAAAGGGTGAGCTCAACTAGCCCAGTAAAGAATATTATGACTAAGATAATATACAATAAATTATCATAGTCTTCAACAAGGAAAAATCTGATAGAACATAATAGACAACAAGTTTTAGATCAACAAGTGCAGCGGAAACAGCAATCCATTAGAAGAGTCAAGTAGAGAATGAACTCTACTATCTTCTAAGATTTAAAAGTTCATCATCAATACTTTATCCCTGTTACATCAATCAATATACATCTTGAATCAAATATTCATCTTTGCACTACTGGGCCAAAGATATTCATTCATATCACCGAGTTGGTCATGTTCATCCTAACACTGTTCATCTTTTTGACTACGGGCCAAAGATATTCATCGATAATCATTCATCTTTGCACTACTGAGCCAAAGATATTCATCGATTAATCATTTATCTTTTGCACTACTGGGCCAAAGATATTGATAATATCATCATTTAGGACTGAGGATGATGAAAAATATCTTAAAGAAAATGAATCCAGTGAGACAAAAGGATAAATATTAGGGATTCGTATTATAGTTTATCCAAGTTCAATAATACTTCATAATAACCAATTGTGAAGCAGAATTCAAAAATAAAGATCAAAACATGGATACAATCAAAGATAGTAACCATAATGGACATCTTGGACAAAAAGGAGAAAATTTCATTTTTCAGTGAATAGTGTCGTATTCGTGAATAGTGTCATATACGTGAATAGTAACCCCGATACAAAAAGGTAGAAATTTCACAATAAAATGCATACCAATATTTCGGTATAATGATATTGAAAGAATAACATCATTATGAAGATAATAACATCTCTTACCTCAAAATAACAGTATTTCTGATCAGAATATCGGATGTAAAGCCGAAGAAAACTTGCACTGAATAGCAACTCTTAAAGTATCTAAATACTCACAAAATACGCTCGATAATATAGAGAGGAAGAAAACTTGTTTCTGGTGTGATTTTCAATTCTAACTAAGCACTCTATTTATAGGAAAATGCTAGAACGCCAAAGCAGACTAAAATAATAGAATAATATTATTTTGTTTTTCAAGCACGCCACCTCCTTTGTTGAATAAACAAGCCAGCCGTTTCTGAAAAATTTTGAAGCCCGCATGTTTAAAAAAAACAAAAGTGGGTCCCACCCATAATTTTAATAAAAATATTTAATTTTTGAAACTTCAATAATTCATAATAAATAGCCCTTTTATCATAAAAATACGAATTTTATGTCCATTCCATACGAAATCGAATTCTCTACAACTTTGTAGCTTTAAGTTTTTCCAAATTCCAAACACAAAATATCCGAAATCCACAAAAGGACGATTTTCAATACCTCATAAAATTCATAACAAATCATACGTTAATTTTTAACGGTTCAAAATTTGTGGACATATACTCAACTTATATATGTGTAACATATCCAAAAATCACAACAATCCAACGGTCGGATTAAAATTATAACTCACGCAATAGAGCTTTAAGAACACTGATTTGATTTTTTTAATACCTCCATTCCGACAAAAATACTGATAAAACACCTCAACATTAATTCCTTCAATTATATCCATATAAAAATAAATATTTCCTTATCATAAAAATCAATAAATAATTATTCACAAATAATATTACAGAATCACAATAATGACAACCAGGTCGTTCCCAGGAAAGAGGGGGCTTTCCGATAAGGATTTCTCCTTACTTGCACGCAATTAGGTGACCAAACCTCTCCTTGACAGAACTTTCTAGACATTGCCAATAATTCCATCTAATAATATTATTCAAATAATATGAATTATTGATCTGATAATGGGAAATACTGTGCAGTGACAATTATTGAAACAACAATAATATAAAATATCAACGCAGTAATTATTAAATCAATAAAATAAAATATTAAACAGTAATTACTATAACAATTATTGAGTAGTGCCTTCTTACGTAAGAATCAATAATTCAAAAATAATGTGTAATCTTGTGTATTCTTTACGTAAACCATGCGTATTCATCGTATTTTAACCATCGGGTATTCCAACAAAGTGTTAACTGTGAATAACTACGCGCAAGTTATTTATAAAAACTCAAACTTGTCGTTTTCTTCATCCGACAGTTATTCTTTTATGGGGCCCACAAATGGTTGCGCCGTCGTACAAATATTCCCCGACAACAAGAATATTCCACGACCAAACGAATATTCCCCGACAAAAATAAATATTTTATAACCACTTGCTTATTTTGCAAAATTTGCACATTTCACCCATAACCAAAACATTATATCAAATTAATTCCTTATTATTTCAAGATAATGATATAGGAAATTTAATTTTATTTATAATAAGTTGGGGTCTTACAACCTCCCCTCCTTATGAAATTTTGTCCTCGAAATTGACGTACGTACCTGGTATTTCAAAAAGGTGAGGGTACCTCACTTTCATTTCTGATTCCAACTCCCAGGTCATTTCTTCAATAGCATGGTTCCTCCACAAAACCTTGACTTGTGGTATAACCTTGGTGCGTAGGACATGCTCTTTTCTATCCAATATCTTGTGGTACCTCCTCGACGTTAAATCTTTGACTATCTAAATGCGGTTCTAACGCAATAATGTGGTTCGGGTCTTTCACATCTTCTGAAGCATAGATATGTGAAAATATTATGAAACACGAGACATGCTTGGAGGTAATGCGAGTCTATAGGCCACATTTCCTATTCGGTCAAGAATCTCAAATGGACCAACAAATCGTGGATTGAGCTTTCCTCTCTTCCCAAATCTTGTAACTCCCTTCCATGGAGCAATACGTAACAGTACATGATCTCCAATATTAAACTCTACGTCTTTTCAATGAAGATCAGCATAACTCTTTTATCGATCTTGTGAGGTCTTTATACGTTGCCGGATCATTTGAATCTTTTCTGTATTCATGCGTACTAATTCTGGTCCCAACAACGTTGCTTCTCCCACCTCATCCCAGCATACTGGAGAACGACACTTTTGTCTATACAACACCTCGAATGGAGTCATGCCTATACTTGCTTGATAACTGTTGTTGTTTGGAGAATTCCACCAGTGGAAAGTACTTATCCTAACTTACTTTGAAATCTAGGACACAGAGTCTTAATAGATCTTCAAGGGTTTGAATAGTCCTTTCTGATTGCCCGTCCATTTGAGGATGGTATGCCGAACTGAATTATAAATTTGTGCCCATAGCTTTCTACAAGCTAACCCAAAATCGTGAAGTGAATCTTGGGTCACGATCCAAAACTATGGATATTGGCATGGCATGCAATCTAACAATCTCATTCACGTACATACGAGCAAGACGTTCTAGGGAATAAGTCTCACTTTTAGGTAAGAAATGAGCAGACTTGGTTATTCTATCAACAATAACCCAAATCGCATCTATGCATTAAGAAACTTTGGGAAGACCTGTAACGAAATCCATAGTAATGTGTTCTCACTTCCATTTTGGAATCTCAAGTGGTTGCAATAGACCCTTTGGCACTTGATGCTCCGCCTTTACATGTTGACAGGTTAAACACCTCGAGATAAACTTCGTGATCTCTCTCTTCATATTGTTCCACCAAATGTATGTCGAAGATCATGATACATTTTGATACTACCAGTATGGATTGCAAACGGTGTGTTGTGTGACTTCATCATGATTCTATGCTTCAAGTCAGAATTGTTAGGAACACAAAGTCTGGAGTTGACTCGAAGTGTTCCTTCTTCATCGATTCTTGCTTCTGGAACAGCACCTTCTTGCACTTTCTTCTTCATACGCATCAACTCCATGCCCGTAGCTTGAGCGGCTTTAACTTTATCGATTAAAGTCGGTTCTACTCGTATACTTGATATCATTATGTGGGTACTTAGAACCTTTAACTCTATCTCCATCCTTTGGAAGTCATACAAAATGGACCTTTGTGTTAACAACATTGCACTCGTACCCGCATATGATCTTCTACTCAATGCGTCAGCTATCACGTTTGTTTTTCCAGGATGATATTGGATGGTATGATCGTAATCTTTTAATAGCTCGAGCCAACATCGTTGCCGCATGTTGAGTTCCTTTTGGGTGAAGAAATATTTGAGGCTTTTATGATCTGTATAGATCTCCACTTTCTCCCCATACAGGTAGTGTCTCCAAATCTTTAACGCGAAAATGACTTCTGCCAACTCCAAATCATGAGTAGGATAATTCCTCTCATATTCTTTGAGTTATCGCGAGGCATAGGCTATGACTTTCCCGTGTTGCATGAGAACACATTTTAACCCTTTGCCTGAAGCATCGCTATAGATTACAAATCCATCCGAACCAAATGGTATTGTCAGAACAAGTACCGAAATGAGTCTTCTCTTAACTTCTTGAAAACTCTTCTCACAATCCTCACTCTACCCGAATTGTGTATCTTTACGAGTCAGCTGAGTTAACGGAGTAGCAATTCGAGAAAATCCTTCCATGAATCTCCGATAATAACAAATTAAGCCCGTAAAGCTCGTATTTTGCCATCGACTTGGTTGCTCCCAACTTTGTATGGCTTCAATCTTCGCCGGGTCGATAGATACTCCATGTTTTGACACCACGTGCCCAAGGAATGCTACTTCCTCAAGCCAGAACTCGCATTTCTTCAGCTTGGCATATAACTTATTTTCACGAAGCTTTTGCAGTACCAGCTTCAAATGGCGCTCATGATCTTCACGGCTTTTGGAATAGATGAGAATGTCATCAATAAAGATAACAATGAATTGATCCAAATATTCTTTGAACACACGAGTTCAT